>BMAO01012346.1:0-14650 GCA_019973975.1 Trichonephila clavata
TTACATCTAGATGGCGTTGACTTTTGCGAAATGTTTGGCACAAAATTTTTCTGAAGATTCCCAAGATGGGCAATAATTTCTCTCTCGGTACTCCTCTCAACAAAATTCTCCCCTCAGCGAAAGCCGACGCTCGCTAAGGAATGGGATTGGGGGGGGGTCACAATCGTAAAATTGGTAGTTCTTTTTTCTTTTTCAGGGGAGGGAGGGGGTAAAACAGCAGTGAATCTTGTCCATAAGAGTTATTTCTGGACAAAGATCAGTGGTCAAACTTTTCGACTCACGGAACCCTTAAAACTGTAAGATTTTTCCGCAGTGTTGGATAAAACGACATGGAGACCCCTAGGCAGTCCAGTTCTCGGGCCCTGTAGCCTAATAATCTTATTACACAACATTTTAGCAATATATTTCATTGCACAAATAAAATAACAGATAATCAGCGAATTAAAAAATATGTAACTAAACACTAATTATTTATTAGAATCTGTAATAAAAACTAATTCTTGCAGCAAAAAATAGCTAAATATTTGGTTTTTTTTTATTTTTGGGACCCTTAAAAAGAGGGCAATCACCTACTCCACCTAATGAGTAATTCGGCACTGGTTTTTGGGGAATCCCATTCCACACTTAGAAGATCGAAAAAAAATTTTTAAAAATTTTATTTTTCTTATTAGAAAATTTATGATGTAATGTTAATGTTATTTATTCATTGATAATATTAATTTGTGATCCAAATGTCACCTGCGCATGCATCATATTTAGTAACTGAGATATGTGTTCACATTTTTTACACAAACTGTCGGCCCTTGGAAATTATGTGCAGTAGCATTTCATATTCCGCGTTTAATTCGTTTTTATATTTTGTTTTTGTAGACACTCGCGTTGAGAAATATTTTTCACTTACTAAATACATTTTTGTGAATGGCATTAAAATGTTCACAGCTATGTGAGAAATTCTGCGTATTTTGCAAGAATTGGCAACCTAAAATTTTGGTGTTCTAGCTTAAATTTAAATTTTAGCATTGAATCTCTTGATATGTCGATAAATTGTTCCATCTTCTTCATTATAGGTGTTTTCCCCCCACAAATGTAAAAGGTTTCAGAATATTACACTAACTAGTATAAAATTACTTTGTGGAACTCGGGATAGCAAACAATAGTATATTCATAATCTAATAGATAAAGAAAGTTTTAAATTCATTTATTATAAAACAATAAAAGTTTAAAAAGTTTTTCACAACAAAGTTATGTATAAATAAAATTTTTAATTTTAATGTATGAGATCATTTTTAGATAATTGTGGTTATACGAATTTCATGAGAACTTGAATCCGTTTTGCATACACATTTATATTTTTCTTTTTCGAATTTTTTTTATTGTGACTCGTGGAATCCCAAGGTTCTGTGGAACACAGTTTGAAGATCAATGCTCTAGATAAATGGTGTAGAGAACGAAACTGTTTAATTTTTTCTGAATAAATGATTTTCAAAGGAAGAAGGGTGGATTTAAAGCAATGAAAAACTTAATTTCACGTTTTAATATGCTGTATAAAATGAACAAACAATATGATACAATTTTGCATTCATGCGATAGAAAAGGGTTTGGCAACCTATTTCACGTGTGGCACGCGGCACAATTCTCAGTGGCACTCTGCACTACTCAAAAATGTGTCAGTTTTTGAGAGGATGGAAGTTGATAAATTTGTAATGGATCTTATTTGAAATAGATCTCCAAAATTATGGACATTACGAAATGTCAAAAAATTGGAAAGGTAACTCCAAAGATAAATTTACAGCTTTTTTGTAATTTATTGAATGCCATTGCTGGAGAGATTTAATTGTTTCAAAAGAGAAAATTGTATGCACATTGCTCTCCGTTTTTGGTTCTAGTTATCTAAGTAAGTAAAAAATCTTTCCTCTCAAAAAAAATATTTCGAGTCCGCATAGAAAATCAACAAAGAGTTATCTCAATTTTCTTCTAAGACCAATTCTTACCTATAAAATATAATTAAATATTTTTCAAACAAAATGCGCAAATAATAACTTCATTACATTACTTTTAATTATAAATAGCGGTACAATAGCATCACGTGTATCTGAAAAATATTTAAACAATTTTTAAATGAAGAAAGTACAAACAAAAGAAAAAATATTACAATTTTTCCCCAGCGTTTCTCAGTACAAATTCTGAAATATATCAACATTGATAAAAGCATGATATATTTTATGCTGCAATACATATAGATTAAATATAATTTTTAAATCACATACAATTATTGATTTTAATATACAATAACATAAATTTAACATTGATACCGTTGGATAACCATAAGATTATTTAATTTTTACGCATATTTGGCAACAAAATAATAGTATTGTTTTATGTAGTGGATGACACTTGATGCTCATACAGTTTTTCAAATAATTTATCTATTAATTACCAATTAACTAAATTAAATTAATAACCGGTTTTCGACACCAACTTAGATTCGTCTCCATTATTGTAACATTGTAAATGCTAAAACAAAACAATGACAAAAGTTGCGCCGAAAAACCAGTTTTTCATCCAAACTAGCCAAACCGGAGTGCGCATTGTTACAACAATTCAGACCAACCATGCTTTTTTCAATTCCTACTATAAGTTCACTCTCTCCCTATACATATATCTATATATATCTTGTTGAAATTTCATCTTGATAATACTTTGTATTCATTCATTCAAGTAGGAATTGTCTTAAAATTTTTTTATATTACTTGTTTCCCTTGAAAATGAAATTAATCTAACAGGAAATTGCGCTCAAACTTATGGGACGAAAACCTGCAACATCAATTACGATGTACAAATATATGCATTGAGATCTATTGCAAAAACTCAGTGAAAGAGTTGAGAAACAAATATCTCACTAATCAAATAAATTTAAATAATATTATTTGATTCATTGCATTTTCATTATTATAATATCTTTGTTTGTGTACATATAAAATAATGAAAACAATAATAATTCGTTTCTGTTTTAAATTTTTACTCTAATAAATGCTTGTAATAAATTCCAAATCTATCATAGAGATATATATTTTATATGTGGCCCGTTGAATTGTAATGCTTTTTCCGAAGTGACCTGCCAAGGTCATTTGGGTTGGCCATCCCTGTTCTACGCCAAAAAACCCATTAGAAGACTCTTCAAGTATCACCAAAAGAGAGGACACCCTTCCCCCCCCTCACACTCTGCAGTTTTCTTCAGCTCTTTTCTGTTTTATTACCCCCAGAGCCAATAAATGTTTCCTACGCTCTCCTCCCCTTTTTTTTGTACCTTTCTCTTCTTTCCTAGAGACTTCCGACCAGTGTTTGTCGTGAACTAATGAAAACACCGTTTACATATTTAGAAAATTTATTTTTTAAAAGAAAGTGTTTTTAAAAGATTTTTCAGTGGATTATTATTTTGGGTGAATACTTTATTTTCTAATTTAAAAATAAACTAGACCGAATCAATATTTTAACTATAGTACTAAAAGAATTTTATAAAAATTTTACTACTTAAAAATGTTATTTACATATTTAACTAAAATGGATATATTCCGAATTAACTTTAATTCTGACTTTGATATGTGTAAAATGTATTGCGCAAAGAAACCGCAGCATCTATTATATTAAAAAATTAGTCAGACTTGACCAGGGAATTGAAAATGTTCAATGTTAGAAAATACCAGTCAGTGTCGGTTTATCCATTGGGCACTTGGGGCGGGCGCCCTGGGCCGGGAAGGGCCCGGATAGGCTGGACTTAAACTGGTTTTCTAGTTATAAATTAGGCTTCTCCAGAGCTAAGAGTATCTGTGGATCTTCTACTCCCAGGCATCGAAATGAGCTTATACCGGCACTGCAGACAGTAATTTTGAACCATGGTCAACTGACGAGGACCGACACCTGAGCTAGTATCCCCTCTCCTAACTACCATATCACACCAACAGAAGAGCATTTAAGCTCTCGAAAGATTTATAAATAGAACTACAAGCAGAGTACCAATAGAATTTTAAAGTTTAATGATGAAATGAGCTTTTTATAAAAGATACTTGTAGTTATACAAACTTCAATCCATTTTACATACAAATTTATAATCTCCTTTTTTCGATTGTTTATAGTGATTTTGGTAACCTTGAGAGCCCCAGGGTTCCGTGAAACACAGTTTGAAGACCACTGCACTATATGAATACTGAGGAGAACGAAACAGAAGAAAAGGTAGTGAAAAATTAAGTTTCATGTTTCAAACTGTTGTATTACAAGTGGACTAATAGTATGAAGCAATTTTACTCTTATCGAATAAATATAGTACCATAAAAAATTATATGTTGTATTTTCCAGAATTAAGCTGGCATATAATTTACAAATAAATCTTCATAATTTGCTATGAATTCCATTTAAAAATAAATTCTATGTAATTGGTGAGTATTGTGTCCTTTGGGGAGAATTTTGTTTTTATTCTTTTATCCCCTTCTCTCACAAAAAAAAAAAAAAAAAAATTCTTACATGTGTCAAAAATTTCCAATCTTATTAGTTTTGGAAGATGCATAACAATCATCAATCAAAAAAAGTATCAAAATAGTAAAAAATTTTGGTTTCTTTTTTCACTGATATATAAAACATTTCTTGTCGAATAATTCTTATTTATTCACCGATTCTACAAAGTAAGAAGTAAATTTCTATGTTAAATAATGATTGTTCTTACATGTTCTAATAATATGCACTTTTATATAATTTTTAAATATCAATAACATCCATGTGAGTTGGGAAATAAGTCGTATAAGAAGTATAAAGGTTCTTACTCAAAATTTCAAAAGTGACTAAGACGAGCAACGTATTTTACTTCAGTCAGAATGATTATTCAACACCATCCAATTAGAAGACCTCAAAAAGCACGGAAAGTTGAGACCCCCCCCCCACACACACAAACACATTTCCCTACCGCTTCTTCCCCTCTTATCTGTTTCAGTACCCCACAGCAATAAAAGTTTCCTTTTTCTCCCCTTTTTTGTATTTTTCTTTCCTAAAGACATCCGACCAACAAGTGTTTTCTGGTCCCATCCGAAGTGAAATTCCCTTGAGATATTGACATCATGACATGACGAGTTGCCTTTGGAAGGATGCTAAATGGTTTTTTTAATAATAAAGCTGCAATTAAACAAAGTAATTTATCACGTAGTTATTATATACTGAGTAACAGATTGTCTTAAAAAGATAATTTATAGTAAAATCGCTTTGTAATAATTAGATCGACAAGTTTTCTAGTGGATAGAACCCCCCCCCCCAGGTGTAAAAAGTTCATAACTGATTATGAACTTCTCTGAGTAAATGATTAATGGAAAAGTTAAGAAATGTAAAACTTCTTAACATTTGAAAATCGAGCAATTCGATTCGCAATTGCGAGATTAAAAAAGCAAACATTATTAATTATTACAATTACATTTTCACTTCGTTTATAAAATAAATCATTCATTTTAAAAGTCTTCCAAAATTGAAAATTATATATATTTGATGTAAAAAATTAAAACAACGTTGAAATATTTAGAAAATTAAGTTTTAATTTTTTTTAAACTAATTTTTTTAAAGTTTATTCAGCAGATCTGTGTTGTGTGTGTGAATGCTTTGTTTTATAATTTAAAAACAAACTAGTAATAAAAATCAATATCTTAACTATAGTACTAAAAGAAAAATTCCAATGAGCAGCAAATATCTGCTCATACGGTAATGCCTCACATATTTCTTTTTTCATAAAAAAAGTTATATAAAAAATGTACTACTTAAAATTTTTTATCATATATTTAACTAAAATGGACAGATTTTGAATAAACTTTGATTCTAAATTTGATATGTGCAAAATGTATTCCACAAAAAGAAATCACACACAGAGACTATTATATTAAACATTTAGTCAAGAACAGGTTATTGAAAATGTTCAATGATAGAAAATGTCAGAGACAGTAATTTTTAATAGAAAAAAAGGCAAACTTAAAGAAACAAAAATTTTAAAATCACGATATTGCCATATTTATTCGAATCTAAGTCGCACTACTTCCCTTATGCTACTAAAAATTGGGTGCTGCTTAGAATCGAAGACTGAAAAATTCACCGGGGGGGGGGGATTGGACAAGATACTGTCGGATAGAAAAGTTACTGGTTCTCGTTTATTTTTAAAAGTTTTTAATAAATAATAAATTAATTACTCATTTCTTATTAATTCACCTTTATTTTTTTTTATTTCGTTAAGTGAATATTAACGTCGTACTGATCAGCTACGCTCGAAGGCTTTTGGTGACAGACCTGGTAATATTGAACTTTGATCAAGTGACGAGGACGACACCTGAGCTACCACCTCTCTCCTGACTGCCACATCGCACCAACAGGAGGACAGTAGATATCAAATGCCGGTTCTGGGACAAGAGGAGCGCGGAGCCGGGAGGACCCCGGAGGGGGAAAGTAGAGATAAGGAAAGGGGGATAACGGTCTTGAGCATCCTTATCTGAAAAATGTTCTGCGCATGCGTTATCAAATTTTGAAATGCTGTGAATATACGTACTTACTACTCACTTTCCAATGAATAAATTTTTAAAGAAAAAATAAGATTTCAATAATATTTTCTAATTTACTGTGGTGCAAACAATAATTGCAAAAGATAATTATTTTTTATGAGAAGAAGAATCATTCCAATCTTTTCTCGTATTGGTAAGGGGTCTTCACCATCAATGTAATGGGGGAGAGGGACTTTGAAAACACTCATATTTTTAATGATAGAGGATCCGAATTTTTGCTTAATTAAATGAATTAATTAGTTAAAATTATTATACTGTTCAACTTGATTGTGGGATTGGATGCAAAATTTAGTCTTGATGAAGGGGATCAACTTTTTGGAAAAATGAAACTTAATGTTAGTTAGAGTTATTTTCATTTTAATAAATGCTTTTCATTATTTAAAAACTAATTTTTAAAGTTAAATTTATTTGTATGTTAGAAATTAAGCGAAAGGCATCCCATAATATACATTTGACTTAAAATTTATTGAGATAATAATAGTTTAAAAATAATATGTTTGTTACTTGAGTATTCAAATTTACAAAGGAGTTTCCAACCTTAAACATCCATTTTCTATTATGATATGCGAGCCTTCTAATTCTGGTTAAAACTTTTTTTGTTAGACAAATCTTAGAAAAACAAATAATCAATCCTTTCCCTCCCCAAATTATTTGATATTTTGGAATTTATCAAAAACTGTTTGAGAAGATGTCTGACATAGAATTTCATTAAGGCATACCTTCTGATGTAGAAAACATTAGTAATGCTCTCATAATAATAGATGACTTAATGAATGAAGTAGGAGAGGACAAAAAACATTTTCAAACATTTTCACGAAAGGAAGCCATCATAGAGATATTTCCGTAATATTTACTAGACAAAATATTGTTTGCAAGAGAAAATAAATTAGGAGTATTTCTTTAAATACTTCTTACCTACGTTGTTTAAAAAATGTTAGAGACAAGCAACAGTTTAGCAAGACAAATGTATCCATCTCAGTTGAAATTTCTGAAGGAAACATTATATTAAAAACTAATGTTGGACATTTGATTACCCCCTTAGTGAGAGATAGAAAAATAAAACCTTTTCGGTTGGAATCATTTAACTAATTTTTAAACAGAAAGTTTTTCCATCAAATCTTGTTAAGAATAAATATTTTAAAACAAAAACATTGTATGCAAAACCTTTGTCATGGTTTGAATTTTAAGTGTAGCTTTTGTTCTTCAATATATTTCAAATTTTTTTTCAATATTTTTCAACTGTTTCAGTATTTTTCAATTTTTTTTTCAACATTTTAAAACTTCTTTCAACTTTTTTCAATATTTTTCAACTGTTTCAGTGTCTTTCAACATTTTTCAACTTTTTTTCAATATTTTTAAATTATACTAATATATTTCAGTGTAAGAAACAAAAAAAAATAAATAAAACAGATGAAAATGCTTAAGGGGGAGAAGAGATAAGGGAAGCGTGATAACGGTCTTGGGTATCCTTATCTGAAAAACGTTCTGCGCATGCGTTATGAAAATTTGAAATGCTGTGAATTCATTGAATACACTTACTTACTACTTATTTTTCAATTAATAAATTTTAAAAGAAAAAAGAAAATTTCAATAAAATATTTTCTAATTTACTTTGTTGCAAACAATAATTGCCAAAATAATTATTTTTTTTAAGAAGTTGATTCATTCCAATCTTTTTTCGTATTGGTAAGGGGTCTTCTCCATCAATGTAATTGGCAGGGGGGGGGACTTTGTGAACACTCATATATTTTTAATAATAGAGGGTCCGTATTTTTGCATAATTAAATGAATTAACATACTGTTAAACTTGATTGTGGGATTGGATGCAAATTTTAGTCTTGATGAAGGGAGATAGACTTTTTTATTTTGAAAAATGGTACTTAATGTTAGTTAGAGCCATTTTCTTTTCAATAAATGTTTTTTATTATTTAAAAACTACTTTTATCAAGATGCATTATTTATTTCTATGTTACAAATTAAGAGAATGGTGCTCCATTTTATATATTTGCTAAAAAATTTATTGAGGTTGTAATAGTTTAAAAATTATATGTTTGTTACTTGCATATTCAGATTTACTATGGAATTTCGAGACCTTAACATCCATTTTCTATGATAATATATGCGGACCTTCTAATGCTTGTAAAACATTTTTGGTTAGACGGATCTTAGAAAAACAAATAATCAATTATTTTCCTCCCAAAATTACTTGGAATTTATCCCAAACTGTTTAATAAGATGTCTGACATAGAATTTCATGAAAGCATCCCTTTCGATGGAAAAAATATTACTAATGCTTTCATAATAATAGAGGACTTAATGAATGAAGTAGGAGATGACAAAAAACTTTCAAACCTTTTCGCGAAAGGAAGCCACCATACAGATATTTCCGTAATATTTACTCTACAAAATATTGTTTGCAAGAGAAAACAAATTAGGAGTATTTCTTTAAATACTTCTTACCATGTTGTCTTAAAAATGTTAGAGACAAGCAACAGTCTAGCAAGACAAATGTATCCATCTCAGTTGAAATTTCTGAAGGAAAAATTATATTAAATAGTAATGTTGGACATTTGATTACCCCCTTAGTGAGAGATAGAAAAATAAAACCTTTTGGGTTGGAATCATTTAACGAATTTTGGAAAGAAAAATTTTTCCATCGAGTTTACTTAAGAATAAATATCTTAAAACAAAAACGTTATATGCAAAAACTTTGTCATGGATAGAATATTAAGCGTAGCTCATGTTCTTCAATAAATTTTTAGACTGTTTTATTTCTTGTTTTCGTACACTAAAATATATTAATATAAGCGAAATAATTGAAAAAGTTGAAAAAATGTTGAAAAAAGTAGAAAAATGTTAAAAAATACTGAAAAATGTTAAAAAATACTGAAAAATGTTAAAAAACATTGAAAAAAAGTGGAATTATATAGAAAAAATTTGGAAATATATAGAAAAAAAAGGGGGGGGAAAATATATATATATAGAAAAAAAAGTTGAAAAATATTGAAAAAGTTAGAAAATTGTTGATGGACTTGAAGGTAGAATATTTAGGTTAAGAGCAAAAGTGATAAAATTTCTGTTTTTCATGTTAATCTTAAAAAAATAAAAACTTTATAAATTTAAATACATATCAAAAAAACTTATAAAAATTTCAAAGCAAAATTTTATTTATCTTATAATAAATATAATAACACAAACACAATATATAAGAACAATATTGTATTTATTCAAAATCTAAAGTTTATTCTTACATTATATCTTTTTTTAAAATATTGATGCAATCTAAAATCATTCTGTTCGCTACGAACAAATTTATATAAAATATAATTCATTGAAAAACCACGGAGAAAAAAGAAATACTCAATGAGCACATGGACATACTTATTTTGAAATGAGTTTGTTTGTATCAGATTTGAACGCATGCCTTTTCGATTATGAAACATTACATGTACTCAAAATTTCAAAAAATGGTTAATTAACACTATCAAACAAATTAAAAAAGATATTCAGGATTGCAGATGATTTTAATATATTGGCAACATATTTTAAAAATTGGGGTTCAACAACAAATTTAGTTCTCATAAATCTTCCGAACTATTTTTCGTTTCTACCACGTTACCCGCGGAAGAACACATGAGTACTAGATTGTTTTGATTTTGTGTTTTGACTTTAAATCAAAACAATCTTTTTCTTGACTTTTGAGTTAAAAGTGTTCACCTATTTGTTTTACAAAAGTATGTGCCTTGTTTTAAAAAAAAGGCTATAATAGGAATTTAGCGAAAAAATGGGATAAAAATCTGCCTTTTAATGGCGGATTACTTAAAAAGACAGTGTTATAAATTTAAGGTATGTGGCTACCTTCGGAGCATTTTATTGAAACATATAAATTTTTAACTAAACAAACACTTTTTTTCTTTAAAAAGGGTGCATAGAACTAGGAATTAAAATACAATTTCCACAAAATATAAAATAATTTTGGATAGATTGGGAATTTTTAGTGAAAAATTGCAGTTACAATAAACCTTGTATTGATAATTCTAATTAATATATTCGAATAATATTAAAACTGCACAGAAATAACATCATTATCTGTGCCTAGAACGATAAGATTTATAGTATTTTTGAAATCTGTCAATTATTTTGCAAAAACTCAATTAAAAAAAAAACATGTTTTTTTTCTCACAAATTGTATGCGCAATGAAATACATAAAACATACACAGATATTAGATTATAGTCTACAATACAAATGAATTAAAATAAAAATTTTCTGAAAATTTCAATTCAATACCTCAAAAAGAAATCCATTTGCGAACTTTACCGTGAAGCCAAAAATCAAAAAATATAGATTCTCAGACAAAGCTTTAAGATTTGAATACCATATGAAAAATGTTCTACTAGTTGTACATTTCTTAAATTCACCATATTTATTGCACAAACTCTCTTTAGCTTCATATTTAACTAATTTTTTAATCCTTTTGCTGTTTTCTGGAGAGTTTTGTAGATTATAACAATTGTCGAGTTTAATAAAATGTTCATGAAAAATTGCAATTAGGATCTCTTACACAAAATTCTAATGAATGTATTCAAATAATATTTATACAGTACATAAATAATGGAACATCTTTATATGTATTAGGAATTAAAAGATTTGTATTACCTTTAAAAGATTTTTAAATATGCCAAATTTTATGCAAAAACTCGATTTTTTAAAAAATTAATGATTTTTTTCATTTAAAAGCCATGAAGTTCATAAATACAGTGAACCCCAAAAGTGTTCGTGCACTTGCAATTTCCTATAAAAAATTTAATGGTTTCAACAAATAAAAAGCAACATATAGAAATTGTAATTTTTTTATGATATCTGCAACTTGTTCTTAATGGAATGACATAATTAATTTTTTAAGTTTACGAAGACTTTTATGCCGTAATTATTTTTTTTAAAAAATAGTATGACTTTTATTTTTAAAAATTAATAATCAAAAAGCTACTGAAAAATTACGGCACAAAAGTCTTCGTAAACTTAAAAAAATAATTATGTTATTCCATTAAGAACAAGTTGCAGATATCATAAAAAAATTACAAATTCTATATAATGCTTTTTATTTGTTGAAACCATTAAATTTTATAGGAAATTGCAAGTGCACGAACACTTCTGGGGTTCACTGTATTTATGAACTTCATTCCTTTTAAATGAAAAAAATCAGTAATTTTTTTAAAAAATCGAGTTTTTGCATAAAATTTGGCATATTTAAAAATCTTTTAAAGGTAATACAAATCTTTTAATTCCTAATACATATAAAGATGTTCCATTATTTATGTACTGTATAAATATTATTTGAATACATTCATTAGAATTTTGTGTAAGAGATCCTAATTGCAATTTTTCATGAAAATTTTATTAAACTCGACAATTGTTATAATCTACAAAACTCTCCAGAAAACAGCAAAAGGATTAAAAAATTAGTTAAATATGAAGCTAAAGAGAGTTTGAGCAATAAATATGGTGAGTTTAAGAAATGTACAACTAGTAGAACATTTTTCATATGGTATTCAAATCTTAAAGCTTTGTCTGAGAATCTATATTTTTTGATTTTTGGCTTCACGGTAAAGTTCGCAAATGGATTTCTTTTTAAGGTATTGAATTGAAATTTTCAGAAAATTTTTATTTTAATTCATTTGTATTGTAGACTATAATCTAATATCTGTGTATGTTTTATGTATTTCATTGCGCATACAATTTGTGAGAAAAAAAAACATGTTTTTTTTTTAATTGAGTTTTTGCAAAATAATTGACAGATTTCAAAAATACTATAAATCTTATCGTTCTAGGCACAGATAATGATGTTATTTCTGTGCAGTTTGAATATTATTCGAATATATTAATTAGAATTATCAATACAAGGTTTATTGTAACTGCAATTTTTCACTAAAAATTCCCAATCTATCCAAAATTATTTTATATTTTGTGGAAATTGTATTTTAATTCCTAGTTCTATGCACCCTTTTTAAAGAAAAAAAGTGTTTGTTTAGTTAAAAATTTATATGTTTCAATAAAATGATCCGAAGGTAGCCACATACCTTAAATTTATAACACTGTCTTTTTAAGTAATCCGCCATTAAAAGGCAGATTTTTATCCCATTTTTTCGCTTAATTCCTATTATAGCCTTATTTTTTAAAACAAGGCACATACTTTTGTAAAACAAATAGGTGAACACTTTTAACTCAAAAGTCAAGAAAAAGATTGTTTTGATTTAAAGTCAAAACACAAAATCAAAACAATCTAGTACTCATGTGTTCTTCCGCGGGTAACGTGGTAGAAACGAAAAATAGTTCGGAAGATTTATGAGAACTAAATTTGTTGTTGAACCCCAAATTTAAAATATGTTGCCAATATATTAAAATCATCTGCAATCCTGAATATCTTTTTTAATTTGTTTGATAGTGTTAATTAGCCATTTTTTGAAATTTTGAGTACATGTAATGTTTCATAATCGAAAAGGCATGCGTTCAAATCTGATACAAACAAACTCATTTCAAAATAAGTATGTCCATGGGCTCATTGAGTATTTCTTTTTTCACCGTGGTTTTTCAATGCATTATATTTTATATAAATTTGTTCGTAGCGAACAGAATGATTTTAGATTGCATCAATATTTTAAAAAAAAGATATA
Organism: Trichonephila clavata; assembly: GCA_019973975.1. Taxonomy (NCBI): domain Eukaryota; kingdom Metazoa; phylum Arthropoda; class Arachnida; order Araneae; family Nephilidae; genus Trichonephila; species Trichonephila clavata. Next base: position 13,252 of record BMAO01012346.1, read on the forward strand.
ATGTAAGAATAAATTTAAGATTTTGAATAAATACAATATTGTTCTTATATATTGTGTTTGTGTTATTATATTTATTATAAGATTATTAAAATTTTGCTTTGAAATTTTTATAAGTTTTTGATATGTATTTAAATTTATAAAGTTTTTATTTTTTTAAGATTAACATGAAAAACAGAAATTTTATCACTTTTGCTCTTAACCTAAATATTCTACCTTCAAGTCCATCAACAATTTTCTAACTTTTTCAATATTTTTCAACTTTTTTTTCTATATATATATATTTTCCCCCCACTTTTTTTTCTATATATTTCCAAATTTTTTCTATATATTTCCACTTTTTTTCAACATTTTTCAGTATTTTTCAACATTTTTAATTATTTCGCTTATATTAATATATTTTAGTGTACGAAAACAAGAAATAAAACAGACTAAAAATTTATTGAAGAACATGAGCTACGCTTAATATTCTATCCATGACAAAGTTTTTGCATATAACGTTTTTGTTTTAAGATATTTATTCTTAAGTAAACTCGATGGAAAAATTTTTCTTTTCAAAAATTCGTTAATGATTCCAACCAAAAGGTTTTATTTTTCTATCTCTCACTAAGGGGGTAATCAAATGTCCAACATTAGTATTTAATATAATTTTTCCTTCAGAAATTTCAACTGAGATTGGATACATTTGTCTTGCTAGACTGTTGCTTGTCTCTAACATTTTTAAGACAACATGGTAAGAAGTATTTAAAGAAATACTCCTAATTTGTTTTCTCTTGCAAACAATATTTTGTAGAGTAAATATTACGGAAATATCTGTATGGTGGCTTCCTTTCGCGAAAAGGTTTGAAAGTTTTTGTCATCTCCTACTTCATTCATTAAGTCCTCTATAATTATGAAAGCATTAGTAATATTTTTTCCATCGAAAGGGATGCTTTCATGAAATTCTATGTCAGACATCTTATTAAACAGTTTGGGATAAATTCCAAGTAATTTTGGGAGGAAAATAATTGATTATTTGTTTTTCTAAGATTCGTCTAACCAAAAATGTTTTACAGCATTAGAAGGTCGCATATATTATCATAGAAAATGGATGTTAAGGTCTCGAAATTCCATAGTAAATCTGAATATGCAAGTAACAAACATATATTTTTAAACTATTATTATCTCAATAAATTTTATAGCAAATATATAAAATGGAGCACATTCTCTTAATTTGTAACATCGAAATAAAATAATGCATCTTGATAAAAGTAGTTTTTAAATAATAAAAAACATTTATTGAAAAGAAAATGGCTCTAACTAACATTAAGACCATTTTTCAAAAAAAAAGTCTATCCCCTTCATCAAGACTAAAATTTGCATCCAATCCCACAATCAAGTTTAACAGTATGTTAATTCATTT
>BMAO01012347.1:0-17779 GCA_019973975.1 Trichonephila clavata
ATTTACCCTGTTTACCTACTAAATAATCAAAGACAACCGTTCTTAAGGAATAAACTCCAGTCTTGTGTCGGAGCCGACACACGTTTTTTTGATTCGTGATTTACCAAAGATCCGAAACTCTAAGAACTTACCTTTGCGTAACGTGTGGTGCTAATGTGTAGAATACCACTGAGGTTTTTCATCTGACGACAGTATATAAATTAGTCTTTTGTCAAAAGAATTGATGTTATGAAACCTCAAAGTGAAATGTAATTTGGAAATAAAAACTGTCATTTTTTTTAAACTGTTGTTTAGCTATATATTTTTTATTGCAATTAGTTACACAATACATTTTTTCCAATAATAATTTAACATCTAATTAAGCAGATATGCATCGTTTTCCTCTTTTTTTTGTAACACTTATTAAAATTTGAATCACTTTTTTTATTCGAACAAATTAATTTACTTCATCTTTTGGATGCGAGTAGCAATATAGCAAGGATAAAGTACTCTCTAAATAGGTCACGATTCTATTAGTATAAAATTCCTATACGAGCTGTGCTTCATATTCTACCCACGACACGATCTTCTCACAAACAGCCAACGTTCAAGCAATTTCCGAATGCAAAATTTGCTGTGCAATTTTCCTTTGTACACCAGTTTTTTTTTTGAGATGTCATTTTCTCCCTTTGCATTATTTGATTGTACTAATCACTAAAATGCTAATCACTTGCATATCCAGCAACTTCTTCCTTTCATGTATATTTTACATGGTACCATCCCTTCTTCATAGTGTTGCAATTTTAAAAAATAGCAGTGCATAAAATAAGTAAACAGATTTTTTGAAATGTAAGATGCTCATTTCAGAGCATTTTTTAATCAATATTTATATTAAGTTAGTGATTTATTTTAAGATATAAATATTCGACAGCTAGGTGGTTAGGTGCTGGCCTTGTACGCCCAAGTTTGTGGGTTCAACCCTGGCTCAAGTCGATGGATTTTCAATACAAAAAAATCGACCGAGTTCATGTCGTATGATAACGCGGCATGTTAAAGATCCTCGGCAAATAGAAATATGCAGTTTGAAATATCCAAGAGTCCAATTCATTTAAAACTGTAAAAACAATACTACTTAACAGATTTCATTAAACACCCACTAAACATTCCTGACACTAATATAGACTGTGAAATGTTCAGCAAAATAGGTCAAGTAATTTTTGAGCCATACACATGAAACACTTTTTTTATTTGTATAAATTTACTACATTTTAAGCTTTATAAATGAAAAAATCATTAATTGAAAAGAATTTAATTTTCACACCTACATTTTTATTATTTGGATGTATATTTTATTTATATTCATATTACATAATATTTTACATAACATTTAAGTACATTTTATACAATATACAATACAATTGGTCCAACGTCATCAACATGATTTGTTTTATTAAAAATATAATTAAAAATCCTAACATTTCCTGCAAACATTTCTAATATTAATACCAAAAAAAGATGAAAATGCCTGTCCTTTTTTTTACCAACTAAAATGGCAGAAATTCAGAACAACAATCACCTTCAATCAAATGAATTCATTTTTCAACATAATATATCTATTATTTTTCGATGAACAAAATTATGTCATTCCATTTTCATGTTTTTTACTTCAAAAAGTAATAAAATTTACAAGTAATAGAGATAATGTCTCTCAGATTTGCTGATTTAAAAGTACTTTTTTCTTCAAAATTTTCTTTTAACTTTTGAATATCTATGATGCTTTAAAAATTCAAGCAGCTCTAGTTACTTTTTTGCTCATAATTTATTTTAAAAAACAGAAAAATTCTATTTTAATATTCAGATTCTCTAAAGACAGACAAGTATTAAAGATTGTACAAATAAAATATTGGTTATGAATAAATTATCAAAGTTCAACAAATATAATGAATATGTTACACAAAGTAGTTTTAACACATACATGCATTTTCCACTAGCAGTAAATATTCGTGCAGAATGGTAATATTAAAGTTAAATAAATATGATAAAAAATATACTGAGTTAATACAGTGCAAAGAGTTGACAGTAGAAAAATTTCTAAATATTACACAAACAAAAGTAAAAGATTAAACACACTTTAAGCTCAATATCCTTTATCAAATATAAACACAGTGCAATATGTGCTTAAGACATTTGTGTCTGCATCAAGAGTATATCATATTGCATATATTACATCTCTTGCCTTATATTAATTTCAAACATAAACTGGTTTTCTTAAAATATGAAATCATAACAAAGAATAATCTATATAAAATAAAAGCAAAAAATTAATATTAATATTCCAACATGAAAAATATTAGCATTAAAAGATTACACTTTATTTTTTTAATCCATAAAATTATTGTGAAGTCTCTAATTTCAAGGAAATTTCAGAAACTAAAATAATTTTGTATTACCTTATATACTAATTATATTATTAAGCAATCCTTTTTTAAAAAATATATGGAATCACATATTTATATTATTTAACCATTATAAGGTAATAAATGTGCTTTCTTTTTTAATCAGACATATTAACTAAAATACAATAAAATTTTGTTTAAATAAAGGCATTAATGAAATGTCACAAAAATACACCATAGTTCAATTTTCCCACAATATAAATAAATTACACATTTAATGTATAGTTTTCTTACATTTTGAAAAACACCTTAATTACACATAAAAAAAATTCAAGTAGAGTTATGTTATAATGCATATAATAATATTTGTATTATAATAAATATAAAATACCGTATTTACTTTAATCTAAGTTCCCCCAATGTTAATGCTAATGAAAATTGGGTGCGGCAGGTTCCTGCAAACTTTACAATATTGGCAAAGTAACTAATTATTAATAGCTAATTAATAGCTAATTTCAAATTTATTTAAATTTTTCAGAATTGGATATCAATATACCATTTTACACTATTTTTCATTTTTCACAAAAACTTGTTGAGAATTTGGGGTGTGGCTTAAAAATTGAATAAATACGCGATATACCTTTAATGATTATTTAAAAGATAGTTTTGTATATTCCATCATTAGAGTAAAATGTGTCACTTAAGTTCAAAATATCAAAGAATTAATTTACTGTACAATAGATTCAACTTTGGTATTTTGACAATAGAAAACCAATACAAAGTTGATGGTTGGCAATTATAATAAAAAGAATGAATATCAAATTTTCTGTTAATATTAAAATTATACAGATTTTCAATATAAATTTACAGCCCTACTTTCTTTTGTCAGAATACTATCAAATATATATGAGAAAGGAAACTTTTAAAGAAAAATAGCTAATACGCAAGTAGAATGTCATATTTTTTAGTAAATTAAGAACAATTACACATACTAGATGAAACACTTATCCAACATTAACATTTATATATGATTTGAAATAAGCTTTATACAAATTAATGTACAATCATTTAAAAAACATTAATGGTATTCATTAGAAATCATTCACAATTCAAATAATTCATACAGATTGATTAAAAATTTGCATATAAAACATAACAAAATACTAAATGCATTCCAGTTGTATTTTTTCATTCTTAATACAAGATTTTAATATTTTTAATTATCTTTTTTATAAAGTAACATTTAAAAAAAAAAAAAAAACTAATGCAGATAAGCAGTTGTACTGAAATTAAAATAATTTGAAGAAAACCTGTATACTTTCCGATCACTTTTAGAGTACAACTAAAAGCTCATTTAAGTTCTCTCTTACTCTTGTTTTTACATGTATGTTACTTTGGTTTGTTGTACATGAACTGTGCTATAACATACACTTATGGTGCACATCAATTTAAAAGGCAATACAAACATTTATATCAAGATAATTATTACAAATTATCAGCAACAATGACTAAAGTTATCAAACAGTTATGCTAAGTATGAAATCAAATGCATGCATTAAGCTCAAGAGTTAAACTAAAGTGCAATAGAATATTTTCAACTGATTGTCACTTTAAATATTAATAAACATTTCCAAGACAGTGACTTAGCATTTTTCTTGACTATTTGCAACATGGAAGACTATTAGTAACCATTAAATAAATAGTAATTGCCACAAAATTTGACATTTATAGAAAATGCAGCTACACCAGTGTATATTCAGTTTTAAGCTGAAAAAATTCAAAAACAATTAAAAAAAACTAATTTGCTGTTTAGCAAAGCTAACTGCTTGTTTCTCATTTTTAACAGTGATGGTTACATATATACAGATATCAAAATGGTCACCAGGTGTTTGTTTGAAAAACAATGGTTATGAAATGAATTTTTAGTGTTGAAAAGTTTTAGAACATAAAGTAATAAAGAAAAAGTAATCAATACAAAATTGAAAATTACTAAATATATATTTTGATGTAAAAGAAAATATAATTTTCCAGGTTTATAAAAACAACCATTAATGTCTTTGGTAATTGTGGCAATACTAAGTTTTCAAATTTACAAATGTTGAGAGTTGGGCTTAAAATGTATGGTATATGAAAATATTTAATCCTTAAGAGTACTGATATACAAAAATTAGCTATTTATTCATTTTGAAAAATTTAAATTGAAGTTAAAAGGAATTACAAATAACATTTAAAGGAAAACTATATTCAGTCATGTGTATATTAATTTAAAAAGATAAATAAAAAAAAAAAATGCATTCCAAGTATAGTGGATACCCTCTTAACTAGTCATCATATGAATTAATTCATGATGGAAGAATAATATGTCCAATTTAGGTTAAGTCACACTAGTTTATTTGTAACATACCTCCTTTTTAACAGCAGTACAATTCTATTAATTATAAATTTTGGATATTTCAGACGATAAAGGAAATTTAATGTTACCATTTAAAATGTGACAAATTATGCATATTATTCTCTATCATGACTTTTAAAGTAATCAAGATTTAAGAACTGTGGTTCAACAATATGAGCAATGAAGTATGCAATTATATATAAGTTGAATCTAACATACAAAATAACTAGCTAGTTCAATTAATTGTAACAACTGAAGAGTAATAATCATGTTTTTGAAATAAAATAGCATCTGTACAATATGCCAATTGCTTAAAGGATTGTGTAAAAAAATAGAACAGATTTCACAGTATATGTGCTCACAAATATTTTTTTCAACTTAGTAACAGGTAAGAGGGTATCTACAGTAGTTCTACACAAGTGAAACACTGAACGAAATATATACATAAATTTATAAAATAACATTATGACAAGCATTACACTTTTTAATAAATAAATGCTTCATATCAGGTTATACAGTCTACTTGACATTACAGATATTCAGAAAAATCTCCTTTTGCTAGAAAATCTATTTATAAGAAAGATGTTTTTAACTTCATTAACAAAAAAAAAATTTCTGGGGGGAGGGCAAAGAGTATTAGGTGAAGACTTTAGAAAAAAAATTAATTAAATTTTTAATTAAATTAAATTGATTGACTAGCTGATGATTATTTACTAATGTCACATTCTAGAGGTAACAGATATCAATCATTGGCATGGCCAAGTAATTTCAGCGCGTTTTTCACATGTTGTATTTTCAATAATGCAACTAATGAACTTTTTCCTAACAGAAAGTAGTGTACTGTACACTCCTCTAAATGTACTACTATTGAGCTGAAAAGAAATATGACACAAATCTGTATCAGCACCATAAAAAGCAAAAAATTTTTTTTACAAACTATGGGAAATTTAAGTGTGATTCGGCTCATCTAGGGCACAAATGCGACCAATGCGAAAACTCGAGGTCAATTGGTTGCTTATTGGCTGAGAAAAAGGTATGACAAAATATGGAACGAAGACGAAATTTGCGTCCTAATAGACTTTTGTTCACTACGTGAAAAACGTGCTAAAAAAGGCTATTGGTAATGAACCACTGTAGTCAAGCAAGAGGGTCAAAACTTCTGGTATACTACATTCTCTAAACTTCCACTCATACCAAAGTGAGAACTTTGAGCCTTGACAACAATTACATTCATCAGCCTCACTGGAAATAAGTATTCAGTGGAACGGGTACTCAAATTCTCAACTTGATAGAAACACCTGCCATGGCCACTTCACAACCACAGCCACAAAATTCAAAGCAAAGATACTCTCTTAAGTAACATATCTTTTAATAAACTAAAATATCAACATGACCACTCCAAGATTACCATAGAAAGCAATCTGAGAAAAGAACATATCTATGAAGACTTAAGAAAAGTGATTAAATTGAATAATATTAGATGGAATTAAAAATCACTTTTCAAATATTGACTACAAAATGTGTTCAAGTGAGCAAGAAAAAATTTTTAATTTTATTTTTTGCATTCTTAAGTTTTAAAAAAATTTTTTTTTATCTTTTTAAAACACAATGTATCAGATAATGAATTAGTATTATTTTATCTATTAAAAACTAGTAGTTACTTTTCCCAATGTTAATGGGTTATTAAAATAGCTTTTACTAGTTAGGAAAACATACAAATGAATAAAATAAAAATAATAAACAATTTTAACTAAAATTAATATTTAAAAAAGGAGAAATAAGATCAAATTTCAATATTTGTAGGGGTACACACTTGCAAAAAAAGGTTAACTTGATTCAGATAATCTCTAAACTATTCATATAATTGCTATATGACTATTAAACTGAATGCATTTTAAATGTTAGATTTTGATTGTATTCATTAAAGAAACTAACTTGTTAAAGATTCATTCCAGGGTCAGAAAACAACATGATCTATAAAACTAGTAAATCATGGACAAAAATTCTTATGACTATTTATTAGAGCTTGTGTTAGCAAAATTTAGTATCTTCTACAATTAAAATATATGGAATTGCCAAGGTAGACATTAACAGACCATTTCAAATATCTTATTCTAATTCAAAATACATATAATAGAAAGATAACAGCAGATCTGATTGGCATTTAACCAAATTTTGGCCACATTTGATGGATTGAAATAATTATAAATACACAAGAAACAAAGAAATTATTACACAATACTGACAAATTTATAGAATTGTTCAGATTCATTTTCAGTAGAAAAGGTTTTATTTGTATAAATATGATAAACATTTTGTGAGCTCATTGCATGAAAATATTTACATGTTAAATTAACGTTCTGAACACAATTTCCAGATATGGATTTGAGGATTTTAATCATGTGCAATGAATTAAAACATTCTATCCTTCTACCCAAATCTTGAAACAAGTATTGTCATGAAAAATTGAGGTTCTGAAGGTTTTAACATGTTTGTGGACACAAACTAGTTTATTATAGTACCAAGATTACCAAGTAGAGAGGCATATACCACTTTGTCCACAAACATGTTACAAGTTCTTTAATCTTGAGAAAAAACAATTTTAAATTAAATCTTCAAATGCAGGAAAAAATATGAATAGCATTATATTTTATGCAGCAAAGTTACTTTGATGCTTTACAGTTCAGTAGTAAAGAAGAGATATGTTTTAAATTTCTCATGAGTATAATTATAAGAAAAATTAAATATACGATAATATAAAATATTGATAGTTGATTTTGGTTTATAAACTCATATTTTGAACAACTTTAAGAAAATGCCAATTTCATTTAAACATACGCTCAAGATGAACAATTATGATTATTGCTCATTATAGAATTACTTATTGTTAAATGCTGAAAATTAGTCCTGCAAATGAAGCAATCGTTTTAAATGCAAGAATTTATATTAAAATTTCTTAAATGTTCCATTCCATATAAACATTGTGTTAGATTAAATATTTTTTCAACACAACTCTTCAAAATTTTAATCAATTAAGCAGAAATCTAATCAACTGCAGCATAAAATCAATTTCCAATGAAACTAAAATTTAATAAGTGGAAGATCTAATGTACAGAAACTTCTTGTAATAAGTATTTCCAAAAGAAAAAAAAATACTTGAATTTAAAATTGCACATTATTTGTAATATTATATTGATCTTACTAAAGTACCAATTTCAAATTATTTTAATAAATTTATATATGAATCAATTCTAAATAAAAAATTTAACAAGTCTCCAGGTTTAATAAATAACTCATTATAAAAACATGCACAAAGAGAATTATGTTTACATATTAAGTGAACAATATTTGTGTAATGTTTTAAAAAGTGCCAATTAATATTTCCTTCCTAATCTAAAATTTATATATTAAAAATATCTAAAGTAACAGTTAAATTGACACCTTGTAAATGCGGCTCAAAATTTTTAATTAGTTTTAAAAGTAATATATGATTTTAGACTGGTTTTATAATATATTTTTCAATATTATTAAGTGTGTGTGATTCTAATAGTTGAAATATAGCCAATTCTACAGATAATTATCATTTTAGTTATAAAATGTTGTCAATCTCATTTTATAACATTTTATATAGAAAAAATAAATACCATGTGTAAGTGTGGGCACTTAAAAATCACAGACAGTATCACCTATTTTAAAACATGATTTCTATGATAAATATCTAAAGCATCCAACTGCTTTCTCCAAGCAAGATATTGTGGTCGACGTCGGCGCATTAAATCAATAGCTTGATTTGGAGTCCAATTGTGGCGCTGAAAAAAAAACTTTTTTAAATATAATACATCTACACACCTTGAACAGTTCAATATTAATAAATTAATATCTTCATTTTTAAAATTTAATGCAAAATTTTTCAGAATATGCAAGGAAATAATATATATTATATATATATATGTATGATAATTTGAAGGAAGCATGGAAGCTTTTCAGAAAACAGTTTTTTTTTTTACTTGCTCATCAGACAGTTTCAACCCCCCCCCCCATCTTTATTCAACCCAATGCCAACTGCTCCAATTTTTAATTGGATTGTATATTTATTCCTATAACTACTAAATCCTTTTTCAGTTTAGGTTTTGATTGGAGAGTAAAGCATGAGAAAGTATGGCCTAAGACCATAAAGTTAATAAGATGGAATTGGAACCAGATGTTTGGATAATCTTTTCTGAAAAAGTATCAGCTGTTTAATTTAATACTTGAATATGTAGGATGGGAAATAGAATTTTATGTAGGTTATAAATTAACTATCCTTACATATACATCATGAATCGAGCCTCTTCTAAACTGGTATGTTTGTAAATGATCTAAATGAAATCAGAAGACAGTTGTTGATCATAATTTTAGTTTATTATATTGCCTCAACTAATCGTTATGGCAGGAGCATGTGCACTGAATGCAACAAATGGTGGCAGAACCTGAAGTCAAAGTCAGTGCATGTGGTTAGTAAAAAAGGGGAATTCCCAGGTTTTGGTCAGTGGCAGAGTTAAAGTAATAGTAGTTAGTGGTCATGCGAGAAGGCGGGATGAGGTGCATTCAGTTGGATATTAACAAATTGACTTATAAGGTGAAGTGGATTTATTATATATATATATTCTCTCATACAATTATATTTAACTTTAAATGAAGATATTTAATGCAACAGGTATTTATAATAGCAACTATTATAACAGGGATGGTGAACAAAAGAACCAACTACTCCTTTGAATGTTTCTTTAAAAGTTAAAAACACCTAGCTCAACACTTTATCGGTGAACTTTTTTTTAAATCTTATTCTGAACTGCTTCTCCTTACTGCCAAGATATGACAATCATCAAACATTTATTTTCATTCTATACTATAATATCAGTTTTTCTTCCAACTATTCATTCTTACAAGTACCATGCTCCCAGCTATTTATTTTAAGTATGTATATTTCTGCTCATTTTTACAGTTTCATTTTTATATATTCATACACACAATGATTGCATGTTTACATCACCTCCTGTTCTCTAAGCATCTTATTTCATCATAAATTCATACATATTACAATTTATGTTATTATTCTACATAATGTTAAGTACTATATGAAAAAAAAATACATTTAAGGAAATATAACTAAGATAAACACAAAAAAAATTATTTCAAAATGCAAAATGAGAAAAAAAATGCATTTTAAAAGTATAACTTAACAAATCCTATAAATTTGGCTTAAAATTTGTTAAAGCAATTTATGGAGATTCCGCAAGATTTAAACTATGTTAACTTCAACTATGCAGCACAAAAGATCTCAGAAACATGTTGTACAAAAAATTTTACTCAGAAGACATGCAACTTTGTTTCAATGTACATAATTTAATGCTAGAATAAATTTTCAAAATTCAATTACAGAAATGTGAGCTGCTTTTGCAATGTGTGTGTGTGATAGATCCTCTTTTATTTCTAATAATTCTAAATATTTAAAAAACAAATGAGTTTTATAAAATGCATAATGCAGATTTATAAAATTTATTAAATCTTTTAAAACCATGCACCAAATCTGCTTTGATTTTTTTTTCTTCCAAACTTGTTTAACTCTTATATTTTATTTTTTTTTTTCTTGTTGCAAATCTAAATTCAACATTTTCAAGTGTTCTAAAATGTATGCAAGAACAAAGTCAAAAATCAAAGTAGATGAAATAAATTTCTACATAGATGTTATAAATTTCTAAGCCCCTTTCCAAGAAAACAATATGCAATTGTTAGAACAAATAGTTTTGTCTGAACTGTTTTGGTTTGCATCATGATGCTCAAAAGATACATGTGCTACTTGTAAATTAAAACATACTTCATTACTTTATAAAGATGAGTCTATCAATAGATAAAAGACCCAAACCTCATTCCTGTCTTTGAGAAGATCAAGAAGCCTAAATTCTAAAATAAATGAAAATTTAAATAACTCTTGAAAGATTATGTCATGCTTTGCTTTAGAAAAGGGGAAAAATAGAACTGGCGACATCTATTCTTAATGTTTTAGATAATGGTTCCTTTCAGAAAGAGAATTTCTAATCCTTGACAATGGAAGCCTTTGTTATTTAACATCGAATTTCGCTAGGTTTCAAAAAACATTCCAATTTCCAGCCTTTCTGGCTAAGTAGTTATCATACAAAAGAAAATGCATTCTCAAATATAGTTAAGACAGATAATTTAGATTTTTTAATTGTACCAAATTGATAACTGATTTATAGTCAATGACATCACTACATCTCAATACTAGAAATTCTAACTATTATAAAATTAGCTGATCCATTATTTGTCAAGCTGAATAGAATGATTTTATTAATCAGCAAAAATCTCTTCAATCTACAACTGGAGAGTAGCATTTTTACTGCTGGCCACTCTTAACATATAAAGAAACAGATTTTGGATATTCATGCCATTAAGGGTATTCCAGAGTCATAACATTGTAAGCTTCTTACACCAGAAAATGCAGTAGATGAAATAATAAGATTTTGGAATTAGAAATAGTTTTCAAATTATCCATTTCAAAAAATAAAGAAAAAATAATGAAAAATTACAATAAAAAGGTATATTTATATTTGAATTCGAAAATGTTTTCCCTTTACTCTAATATTATGGGAGAATACAAACAATTAGGACATATGGAGGAATTAAAAGATGTTAACTCACAATTTAAAATATGTTATGCCTCATCACAGAGTTTATGAAGCACATAGCAAGATTACAAAGCATTGAGTAGATTTCAATGCATCTTCAAGTTCCACTCAGAGTGTTTTTAAATGACTGTCTACTAAATGAAGGAGTAAAACATGATCTGTTCTTAATCCTCTTAAGATTTTGCCAACATAAAATACCACTCGCAGCTGATGTTAAGAAAATGTACTATCAGATATGCATTGATCTTGATCAATATTATTATCAGTGTATCTAATGGAACAAGATTTTAAAGAAAACCCAAATTATAAGCTTTGAACAATTATGTAGGAAAAAACTTCTGCTTGAAATGAATCAACATTGCTGTCAAACCTGTAGATCTGGTTTCAAGAGGAGTTAGTCCTGATTAAATTGCATGCATTTCAGTGTGGTTGCATGAACAAGACTTTCTCCAAGAAATTATTGAATCTAATTGTGAACCTGGCCCACTTCTGATAATTATTTTCAAGTATTTCAAAGTACTCATCCTGAAACAGCATTAACTCTTACAGAAATTGACAATATATATTTGACTCTTTAGTGCAATCAATAGCTTTTCAATAACAATTTTTTTTACATTATTATTCCCAATAACATATATATATATATATTTGAAACTTTTCACAAGAGGATCCACAAAATTGTTAAGTATTCAAAACATGGACTGTGCAAGCAAGAGAATTTAGCAAAAATTTTAATGATATTTAAGAGTAATGTAGTAACTTGTAAAGCTAGACTATTAATAAATTTCTACAAAAAATAGAGTTGAAGAATAAGAACCATCTTCAGAATTTCCATTTAATTGCAAATCAGAAGCATCCTATCATTATGTACATAAACAACAAGCTTACTAACATGATCATTAATTATTTCCATTAGAAATATTGTCACCTATGGTCTCAAAACTTATCTAATTGTATAAATGATGAAAATTGTCCACAATTAAATAATTTATTTTTCAAGTATTGATTTACGTGGCTATTTCTTTTATTTTTCATAATATATCAAGGATAAAGAAAGGGAGCATGTTACAAAACTTAAGTCTGCATTTTTGTTTGTATGGTAACCAAGGCTGTTTACTTAGATACAGTATATGATTTGAAATATCAGGCATTTTTTGACAAGGAGAAAAATCACAAAAGAATGTTTAATGATAATGTAAAAATTTTGCAAGTGCAAATGCAGAAAAAAGATTAAATCTGGTTACAAAACCTGATGATGAATTAATTAGTTTTAAAGCATCAAATTTATTGAGTGGAGAAAGTTGCCTCAAAGAGCATCAAATTTAGAGGATTATGGAGGCTGAGTCAAGTCTATCGAGTGTCATATCAAAAGAGTTTGAGAATTTTAAGCTAACATGTGAAATTTCTAGCATTAACTTGTCAGAATGAGGGAGGGGATCTTATATTCTCGTCCACTTAGAACTTTATCTAAAGACATTGATGACTAGGAAATATTGACTCTTGGTTATTTTTTATAGGTCCTGCGTTACATGCCATATCTGACCTATTGTATAAAATGCTATTGAAAATAGTCTTAAACTTTCCTAAAGAACTAGAAAACAGTATATAAAGACCCATAAAAAATACACTGTTTGACCTATAAAAAACCACAAAAAGGTAAATTTTAGGATAAATACTTATTACATTTAAATTTATTCATTTGATTCTTTTATTAAGTATTTTTTGTATAACTATATTACATTTTATTGAATATATTTTGTTTAAAAATATTTGCAATTACTTCCAAGTTTACTTGGATTGTACGAGGTAGGATTAAAAAGTTCCTGGACTGAGCCTATAGCATGAAAAATTTGCTTAGCAGAGTGACTACAATGACGTTTCTGTGTTCTCCCCCTTTTCTAAAAAATGTTTGTCTCAAGTAACATGGTTGTCAGCTCACAATGACATTGCATTTTGTAGACAAATACGTTTAGTCATCAGCGATGGAAAGAAATGAGTTTGTTGACCAGAGAATCAATAACAAATTCTGTATTCACTTGGAAAACAGTGCTACAGAGTCTTACGAATGTTGAAGCATGTGTACGTCAGTGATACATTATCACAAACTCAAGCTTTGAGAGTCATTGATGTTGCAGGAAGGCAGGGTAAGTTTTGAAAGAGGACAAGCACTCTGGACACCCACAGACTTCCTACACCACTGAAAAAAACGAAAAAGTTTTTGCAGGATACATAAGAATAGGCTTCAAACAATAGCACAAATAGCAAAATCAGTTGGGATATATGTCAACGGATACTGGCTAAGGATCTTAAAATGCATACGTTTGTCAACACATCATTCCTACATAATGTTAAACGAAGCAATTTGAATGAAGTGGCAGGAGACTATCCTGGCTGTTGACAAAGATCCATCCATACTTTGCAGAATTGTTATTGGAGACAAGAAATGGTTTTTTTTTTAACAACTGGTAATCCAAGAGAGCATCTCTTTCTCTCAGCAACGTGGAAATTGCCACAATCTTCACGCATAAACAGAAATTCCACAAAGATTGCTTTAAAGGAAGATCATGCTAGAGGTGTTCTTACATATTTAGGAATTGTGCATTTGGAATTTATCCTGAAGAGCATGCACTTTAAGCCAAAGAACTCTATGTAGACATCCTACATCATTTGTGAGAATCAATCAAAGAAACCAAAATTGTGAGCAGAGCAGTCATGGGTGCTTTGGCATGACAATGCTCTTGCTCACGATCCTCACCATCACCGACTTTCTTGCAAAGATCAAAACAACTATTTGCCAAATCCTCCTTGCTCCCTGATCTTGCTATGTGACTTATCCTTTTCACTGAACTTTCATGTCACTTTCAAAGTCAGCGATTTCAATCTGCATATGAAATAAAAAGTGCATTGCAGGCTGAATTAAAAGACATGACCAAAAAAAGGATTTCAGAAAGGTTTCGATGACCTTTACAAGTGATGTCAAAGTGTGTTGTTGTTCAAGGGTCTTATTTTGGAGAATGCGTTTCAGTAATTTAATTGGTAATACTTTGTTATGGACACAGTTCAAGAACTTTTGAATCCTACCTCTAATTAAGAAATTGACAGTTATTTTCTATTACTGTGGTTTTTATGTAATAATATTTGTAAATAAGGTGTTTTATACTCTAGTTAGGATTTTACATATTTTGATGGCATTCATGTAATTTCTTGCAAATGTATTTATAATAATTATAGCTTTACTTACATTTTTTTTTCAAAGAAAAAAATTGCCTTAAATGGTTTAACCCCTTGCCTCTCGCTCCCGTCAAATTCACGGGGTGAAATTTCCCCCTCTATTCCTCGTGCCCGTGATATTTCCGGGCTGGAGTGTTGAAAAGTAATTTGCCATAAAAGCTTGAAACAATCTATTTCTCAAGCCAAGAATATTTTTTTTAATCTGTGCACCAGATTAATTTTAATGTGTTTAGGGATAATTATTTATTTTTCTTAACTAAATTTGAGCACAACAAACATTTTAAAAAGCGATACAGTTTTTTAATCTTAGGTCAAGTACTCAGTTGAGCTCTTCGTAAAAACACGTGGGTAAAAATTCTGGAAAAAAAATATATTTTTTAATATTGTATACATTATACAGTTAGCCAGGAAGTAAATCGGATTGTACTTTTAGTACTTTTTTGTCCCTGACTACAATAAAAATATCGGAGCAGTAGACATTGTAGACCAATATATTGGAGATTACTGAATTACTCGAAAACGAGGTAAGAAGTACTATAAGAAAATATTTTTATCTGTTAGATCAATCTCTATTTTGAACTAGTACCTTATTTATAAAAAACAAGGAGGCAAAAAATCACATTTGATATTCATTTATCTTTAGTAGATAAGAGATGCAGAAAGGAAACTCGGTACTACTATCCAGTTTGTGATTTTGGCCTTTGCATCTCATGTTTTGAATCTTTTTTCACAAAAAAAAATTAATATTTATTTATATTATGTAAAAAAGTGTCATAAAATTCATTTAATGTTTAAAACACATGTTTTTTAAAATTTTCCCTCTTTGTTGGAAAGCCAACATTCAGTGATTATAACCCTAAATGTTTGCTTTTATTAAAAAATTAAATTTTGTATTTCAAGCTAAAAATTAATCCAAAAATAAAAAATGAATACTTTTTTTGAACATGAACTTAATTTTACATAATTTTCTTGAATAAAAAAATAGGCACTTTTAGGACCGTTTTCTTCAAAATTATCCGATTAACGGGTTAATTCATATTCCGAAATTGTAATCTCATCGTTTTTCATCTGCAAGTTGAAGTACAATTCCTTTGGAAAGTCGATAAGAGGCACTCTTTTCTCATCCAGAGTTTTGGCAGTTGGAGTATTATGAATGTAGCAAGTACATATAGTTGCACTCCAATGCTCCTTTTGTTCCAATATAGTTAGGAAATAAATTCTTAAATAAAGGTCAGTTGTAACATTGATAGTTAAAGATTTTCAAGTATAAATATCCCTACAGATAACATCTTTAAGTCATACCTGACAATGCTCACTTCTTTATAAATATGAAATGGACAGTTTCATGAGATAAGCAAATTATGAAATTTTATGATACCTCAATTATTACTTAAATGTTCAAATTGTTACAATAGATATAAGGGGGAGGAGACAGATTAATCATTCCATTTAATAAAATGGAAGATTAAAAACATAGGTTGCATGACATAGGCTGCATTTTTTACACTCTTTTGTCTCAAATTCTCTCTTTCTTTACTCTTTTGTCTCAATTGAATAAAGATTAACATATTTCACATTAATGCAAGAACTATCAACCAAATTAATAATAGCCTTGAGCTATGATATGCCCTTTTGCAGGATTCATTCAGAGCTAGGTTTAATAATTTTCAAAAATAAAACAATTTTTAAAAAATGCTGACATATTCAAACATCCCCCCCCCCCATAATTTCTTGGCAAGATTTATATTGTTACCCACCCGAAACCCAAATCGGAAATATTGACCTACAGCACCATACTACACCAAAAAGAAAATATAAGGAACTTATTTGAACTGCAAGGAAAAGTTGTACGAGCAAGCAATTTCAAATTTACTTGATTTGGCTGTCAGATATGTTGTAGGTTTGGATCAACATGTTTTTGAACAAATGTTTTCTGTTAGAATACAATAAAATCAAAATGTAACTCAAAATTTACTGATTTATACACCTAAAACAACATAATTTTGTTAACATCTTCGATGCTAATCTTACTATAGACAAGTTGGTAAAAAAATAAACAAACAAGTCTACAAATTCAAAAGCCAGATTAAAAAAGTACTGACTGTTTAACAGTTATTTGGAACTAGATGCCTCAAGTTACTTATTTTTTTAAAGCTAACCTAACTAATTTGTGAACCTGTAAAAAATTTATCAACAGAACTTAAGTTTGTACTTTTGTCTTAGTTATTATATTATTTTTGAATTTCCACTACTTAGACATGCATAAAAATGTAATATTTGTGTAAATTCCACAATAAGAATTTAAGCAACATTTTTCACTTTTCCATATTTTTTTATTTGTTAGAAAAGTTAAAAGTGGCTCACCTAATTTTTTTTAATCAGATAGTGGCACTCTTCCCAAAAAGGTTGGCCACCCTTGAAAATGAGTGACATACATTTTCACATCATAAATTAAACTCATAGTACAACAGCCCATAAGAGTCAAGACCCACTATACCCAAATTGGTTTTTCGTGACCTTGGACACTGAGGTATATGAGCAGATGTTATGATAAGGAGGTCAGTCTGATGCAAAACCCCTAGCTTGGTACACATATATCAATCCACTGAAGGGATGAAAGGCTGAGTAAGCTTTGCCCAGTCAGGATTGAACCACAGACCTGTGACATGGAAGTGAAATACACTACCACTTAGCCACTGGGCTTCACATTATTCTAACTTAAAATAAAATAAAAAAATTTTTTTACATACTTTCATTAAATAACAACCAACTAATGTTGCACTTCGTGTTCTTCCTGCTTTGCAATGAACGTAAACACTTTTTCCAGTACCAGCAAAATCATTTATGAATTGCACACCCCTTGCTAGTTTTTCTTGCTTGGTGCATGAAAAATGTCTTGTGTGTGTAATTGTAAAAACTTCACACCTCTTTTCTTCCATTCCTATCATTAAACCAATAACATTTAATTTCATTCAGAGAAATTTCTTTGATTCATATATAATTTGATCACATAAAATTTTATGTACAATTTTTAATGCAGTAAAGAAACAGAGCAAATTATTTACAAATAGATCTATGTTGATAGATAGTGAATG
>BMAO01012348.1:0-32463 GCA_019973975.1 Trichonephila clavata
GCAAAGTTTTATAAATAAGTAAATGTAACGACTCAAATTGATATTTCAAAGACTTGTCATTCAATTCTTATTTATTTCATGGTTTCCACAAAGTGGGAGATTAAAATGCTATGAACAGCTATAAATGGAAATTTTTTTAGTTCAATAGAAAAATAAATATGACCCTGTGTTAATGTATCATTTGTAAACAAAATTTAAAAAAACCTCTAAAAATAGAATTGTGCATCACTTAGCAATTATAAAAAAAACCCAGTAGAGAAATTTACATGTTACTTCTATAACACTGCAATATTGATACAGTTTTACGTGAATAGATTTATATAAATATACCAAATATTAATTCTGATTTAAAAACCTGCGAAAAACATGAATTAGAAAAAAGTTACAAGACATTTGTTAAGTTTACAACAAAAATGTAGATGAAGTCAGTTAGCAACAGAATTTGATTTGAATGTAAGAGATTTAAATAACACACAAGATATTATATTGAATTTGCATGTAATTGCAATAATGAGTTATTTCTACATGTATTAATTGTTTTAATACTTTTTTCTTAAGTTGCAAATTACTGTAGCAAGTGTTGAGAGCTCTTTCAGCATATTAAAAAGTTACCTTCAGCAGTTGCTATATTAAGCATCAAACAAAAAATTAAAACTTTTATAAAAATAACATCACGCAATAAAAACATGTGTATGGGTATGCGACACTTGGATCACAAGTTATTATTAATGAAATATGTACTATATTAAAAATTTACATTAACATTTTTATATAATAAATACTTTTTTTATATGAAGTATCTATAACATGTTGATCTACTTCTTTTATACTGTACAATATTAAGGGAATGTACCATCAGAAAAAGTGAAATAATTTTCAGAAATTCAATTTAATTATCCTTAATTTTAAATTAATTTTTCTTATTGAATTACATATAATTATAAAAATAATAGAAAATAATGATTTATGTATAAACAATAGATGGTTCCAAAATACAATTTAAACTTTTAAAAAAGTTTACTTTAAGCCATTGTTCATCTCATATTAAAGTGAGTTAATATGAAAGTTTTTGATTAATAATATTTATCCATTGGTGAAAATGAATTTCATTTTTACAGCACAATGAATTGCAAATTAGATGGAAAAAATACAATACAATATATATATAAATGAATAGTCGCATAAAATTTCCATTCACAATTAAATTCAAAATTTATCAAACCAAACA
Source organism: Trichonephila clavata (assembly GCA_019973975.1). NCBI lineage: Eukaryota > Metazoa > Arthropoda > Arachnida > Araneae > Nephilidae > Trichonephila > Trichonephila clavata. The sequence continues at coordinate 1,229 of BMAO01012348.1, forward strand.
AATATTTCTGTACAATTTCAATGATGAATAACATTTATATATATATATAAACAGCGAATCACAAGATTATTGTGTTGGACATTCCATAAACTTTTCAGGTCATAAAATTAATTGAATATATTTTGGCCATAGTATTCAAAAATAAGAATTTTTCAACAAGAAAAAATGTACAACCAGGCATAACAAATAATTTCCAGTAATTGAGGTGTGTGTGCTTTTTTTAAAATTGGCTTAAGTCACTTTGTTTTAAAGCTAAAAAGTACCCTTTTTAAAAAATGTTTTTTGGAGACAATACAGCAAAAATACAATTTTTTTTTTCAAATTATATTATGTTGATTCTGAAAGCAAACAGTCAGTTTGACCATCTATTATTTCACTGTTTAAAAAAAATTAAGAATTTAAATCTTTTCAAACTCATAATATGTCCAATTTTTAAAATTTTTTAGTCATTTTAAGTGATTTATGTTTCATAGGTTACTGCGAAAAGGTTAGTATGGATTTGAAAATCTGTTTCCTTGTTGATTTGTAATAATTGTTTTCTCGCTAAACTTGGAAAAAACACAAGATTTTTTAAAAATATAACCAGAAATCTCAAACCAGAATCCATACTAACTTTTATAAAACATACCATTTGAGAGTATCTACAAAAACTTTCAATACTATCTTGAACAGAAAAAATTAATGAAAAAGCTTCTAAGTTACATAAACTATTTTTTAAAACAAAAATTGGCCTTGAAATCAATTTTAATTATGTAATTATAAGAACAGGATATACATAACCAAGCAGAAATAATTTTAGCAATGAAAATTTAAACTATTAAATCCAAATAAACAACTCAATTACAGTAACACATAGCTAATTATGTACGAGATAAGACAAATAACAAGTACGAGTTCAAAACACTCAGATTTTTTGTCAGATTTTAAAAAATGATTTTATTTCCTACAATAACCGTTTCTTTAAATGATCAATCAACCATTTGAGCAAAATAAGAAATTTTAAAAATTATAATGTAAACTAAAAGAACGAAATAATCGTAGCTACTGTAGTAAACAAACAGCACGTGGTCACGTGACATAGTTTTCACGTGATCGTGACGTCACATGAATTTAGTCCATTCGAACCGAACCAAGACGTTGGAAATGACGACCTAGTCCAACGCTCATACACAGAGGTAGTGAACTTCCTCTCCACACACCATGACCATGAAATCGAAAAAACCACACCATCGGAAATATTAATTTTCATCAACAAGTTGAAGTTGAAAAAATCCCCAGGCCTTGATCAAGTCTCTAATCGTATGCTGAAAAATCTCCCCATAAAATTTTTATTATTTATTACCTACCTCTGCAATTGCCTTCTTACGTTTAACTATTTCCCTAACACCTGGAAAACTGCCGTGGTCATCCCTATCCTGAAGGCGGATAAAAATCCTGACCTTCCCCAAAATCACCGTCCCATCAGTCTCTTAAGTAGTCTGAGCAAAGTATATGAATTTATACTTCTCCGACGCCTGAATCAACACTGCGCTGCTGCTAATTTACTGATACCTCAGCAGTGCGGTTTTCGACCCAAATGGCTCGACAGTTCATCAACTGCTCAGAGTAACGGAGTTGATTCATAGTGGCTTCGGCAAGTTTGAGGCCACGGGTATACTTTTTCTAGACGTAGCCAAAGACTTTGACAAAATTTGGCACGATGGCTTAATAATCAAGCTCATACGACTTAATTTTCCGGCTCCCCTGATCAAGGTCATTCATAACTTCCTCTCCGCGCGCTCATTCAGAGTGAGAGTAGAAAAAACGCTCTCCTCCCCTCGACCAATCAGAAGCGGCATCCCACAGGGGTCATTGATCTCTCCGCTGCTCTTCAACTTGTATGTAAATGATATCCCGCAAGCTAATCTCGTCCATTTAGCAATGTATGCGGACGATACTGCCATTATTTCACAAGATAAGAGATTCTCCGTGGTGATCTCTAATCTTCAACATTACGTCTCTCTGCTTGAGCTCTGGCTCACGGACTGGAAAATTAAAGTTAACGCCTCCAAAAGTGCATGCCTTATGTTCACGAGGCGAAACTAATTACCAGTGGGCCTAACCCCTATCACCATTTTCGGCCAACCCGTCCCCTGGGTAAATGTTTACAGATACCTAGGGTTGTTTCTAGACGCAAAATTAACTTTTGCCCATCACATCGAACAGGCTCGCCGAAAGGCGAACATTGTTCATAGTATGCTGAAGCAGCTTCTCTCTAAAAAGAGCAAATTAGCGATCAGGCACAAGGTTTTGCTCTTTAACTCAATCATTAGACTGATCATGCTATACGGTTCTCCCATCTGGGGAACCGCCGGCATGTATCACATCCGTAAACTGCACACACTTTCTAACTCTATTTTGAGACAGATTGTGAATGCTCCCTGGTATGTCAGAAATGAAGTCATTTACCGCGATCTAAAAGTTCAACCCACTCTTCCTTACATTCAAAATATTTCAAACGTTTCTTTGATAAAATACACAAGTTCCCAACGAACTCACACAAAATCAGCCTGCCCATGACCCGGCAGTGCCTTCCTCGCTCAAAAGACCAAGATCATGCATTTCTAGTAAATTATAGTGTTATAATAAATTTTATTTTTTCTTTAAACTTTATTACTTCGTTCTTAACGTTTAACTCCCCACTCACTCCTGAATCATTATAGCGCCGTGCTGGGAGTCACGGTTTTACTATTTTCTGAAGCATAATCCGGCGCGGTCATACATCGAGAGGGTTTCCCTTCGATTCAACTTTGCGCTTGGATTATCTTCGGTCCTTATCCCCGGCCACCAGATGGTAGCACGGGACTTGCTATTATTTATTTCTGTCCCTTATCTCTTGTATTTATTTATTCATTTTGTAAATGACTTCATTCCCTCATTTTTTAATTCTCTCTTCATCGCGAGCAGACACGGCGCCCGTTCGCGATGTTCCTTTTTTCTAAATCATAGCTTTTTGCCGGCATTTGAGCAAGTTGGTTCCAAATAAAAATACTTTTTTTCAAAATTATTTTTCTTTTTCCCATAGCTTTTCTTTACTCTGGTTTTCTTACAACGTACGTTGTTCGAAACCATCTGTTCCGGCCGTTCACTTTTCCACCGAACGTGCCATCTGTTTTCCACGCCCACCGATAGGATTGAGTGGCTCCGCCAATCAAATCACTGGGAGGCTTTGCCCACCCAGGGAAAACTATCGAAGGGGCCAATCGTATCAAGGCGAACGAACTTCGTCCGCTAGCTATCTCTAGCAGGCGTAATGCCACTGCCCATTAATTATCCTCTTTCTAAAAAAAAATTTTTAAATTTTTATTTTAAGCAACACTAATTTCAGTAATTTATCTTAATAATTCTGATGTGGAGGTACATCCCCTACGGGGATAGGAACTCCGTAACTTACACGCCACTTGCCTCATTCGAGCCAAAGCAGCGGGAGAGCAAGGTTGTCGGGCAGGAGCTAAGAAACGCGACAAAATGGAGAAAAAAGCTGGGGGGAAAAAGAAAAAAGCACACATCACAGAAAATTAGTGCAAATCTATTGATTCAGAGTGCATAAAAAAGCTAATGCGCTAGAGGGAGGGCAAGTGAGCTGGCTATGGGGGTTGAAGAACATTTTGCCACTTTGTAGTTTTATATGCGTAATAATGTTTACTATTGGGATTTGTGAAGAGCGTTTCCGCTCTGATTAACGGGTTTTCATGATTTTGAATAGTGTGGAAGACATTTCTAGATAGTTTAGTAATATAATCCCCAATAGATTCAATTTTAAGATCGCGGTGTAGAACATTATTTCTAACGTACCAGGGTGCATTCGTGATAATTCTAAGAACTTTGTTTGGGATGATTTGAACTTTTTTGAGATTGGTGGGGGCCGCAGCTCCCCAAACAGGGGCTGCATACGTTAGAATCCCTGACTTCGGGGAACGACGATATTTGAAAAGGAAAAGTCAGAAGAGATAGCGAACAGGAAAATTCCCCGAAAGACATGATTTATTTAGTTTTCCAGGATCCTACTGACTTTGTGCTTCTAGACAAAGGGGGTACTAAGTCTATAGGGAAAGTTTAGTGTGTGTCTGGAGGGGAAAAGGTGACGAAATATTGCATTCGTTTTGCATCACGTAAATTTTACATTAAAGGTTACAAAATATGAATATGTCTTTTTATATTACATCCCCCCCTCTTTTAAAAAATCCATTGAAACAGTTTTTAAGGATAACCTATTTCTAGCTCTTCCGTTCGCAAAATCACATTCAGAGCCTTCTCTAGTTTCTAGATTAATATAAACATTTTATAATACACAGAGTAATACAAGAGCCTATAAAATAATTCAATAAATTTCCAAGAGTACGTACCATATAAAATGATACTATTTTTCATGAGCATATAACATGCAAAAACAATACAACAGTAATTCAATTATGCGCATTAATTAATACAAAAATTTTACAAAACTAGTTTTATCACATTTTCTAACTTTCATTTAGCAGCTCTATACAAAGAAATAAGACATCTTGAGTTTGTACAACCAGGGTAGTGAAATGAGCTATATTTCAGAACATAGTCCATCTCAGTCTTGAAATATTACCATTTACTTAAATTTATGTTAATATTAAAGAACACTATATGCAATACAATACACTATAATCATATTTTGAAAACATACTATAGACACTTATTTATGATTTAACATTAAATTTTCAGGAGCATGGTATTTTCGTAATTTTGAAATCTGCACTTTTTCTGACTTTTCTTTCATATAATCATTTGTTTTATTTATTTCGTAATTGACGTCAGAAATTTTTCTGAGAATTTAATATGGGCCACCTAATGTTGGAGAATGTTTCTGGTATTCGGATATTTGAACTCTTCATAAAATCTAAATCATTAGTCCTAAACTCTAAATCAACAAATCTAGCATCATAATGTATTTTATTCCTTTCATGATATAGTTTTGTTCTCTCCAATGCTATTTTCGTCGCTTCTTCAACTGGAGGATAAATATTTTCCTATAAAGGATTTTGATAGGGTAGGTGCCATACATTAAACGCCAATGTTCCAATATTGGAACATCAACTTTGAAATTTTCTGAAAAATTCAATTTTATTCATATTGTCGTAGTCTCCCACTACCCCTTTGCATATTATCTATGTTAGGATATGTAGTATTCATAATTAAAGACTACTCAAATAATAAATCACTTATTTATTATTTCTTTAAGACAGAAATCTACAATTAATAATCAACTTTAAGAACAATAAATTATCATGGAGTATTATCAGAATTCAATTATGGACGACGGAATACTAACTGATATCACGAGGGGAATAACACGTACAATCAAACTACACATTTAAATCTAAACTACAAAAGTTACAGACCTGAAATCTTCTTCAGAAGGAACCTGGAACGAGTAGAATTTATGAAGTGGCTATAATCTAGGATATCTTCAATAACTTCTGAACCGCCTTAAGGAATCTTTTTCAATAATCTTCAAATTTCACTTCATTAAGCTAGACGGTTAAAAACACCTTCTTGGACAACCACGTAGTTTACTTTCAATCCCAAACACGGAGTTCTACTCTATCAAACCGCTTAGTCATCCTTTTCTCTTCATTTCATTTCTCCCTTTTATATCTCTTTCGAACTCGCTAAACCCGAAACTATCTTATTTACATAAGTCACACTTCCAGCTCTCAGTGGGGATTGGTCAAAATAAATACAATTTAAAAGTTTATAAGAGAAGGTTAGTGAAACGCGTAAGCACCCGTCACAATATTGTTCCATAAAAATTATTTTGAAGACAAAAAGTATGGATTATTTTTTTGAAATTGAAGTACTGTTGCTAAAATAAATAGTCTCTCTGAGAAAAAATTCTAAGTAATGCCTTTTTTTCTACTTTTGATCGAGCAAAATTCAAAATTTCATATAAAATTCAAAATTTAAAAAATATTTTTATTATTTGGTAAAAGTAATTAAAACGGATCATTTTAACTATAGACTGCAAGATATCATTAAAAATATAGTTTTTTTTTTTTTACTATCGGTTTTGAAATTTCAATGTTCCAAAAATGGAACATTGACGTGTAAAGGTATACTTTTTCACACAATGCAGTTATTATGTTTACAGTTCACAGAAGAGTGGGAAAAGGTTTCTGAACGCTAAAAACCTATAGTATGTGTCGGAAGAAAATATTTATGACTTGACTTTCGTTTCGGCTCCCTCTCTCAACTCCCCCCCCCCCTTTCAACCGTTTCTGGACAATCTCAAGTGAATTTCTCAGCTGCAGCAAAAGTAACTACCACGTGCGTTTGTTGATAGTTAGATGTAGCGTATGTCTTATTAGGAGAAGAACGTCACATAATAAGGTCTTATATTATTATGTGTTTCGTCAGTTAGTGAATATCCATTACGCTGATAAGATGACGCATTCATAGCCATTCCGGACTGTAGAAGAGGCGTTGGAATATTTTTATACACAATGAGATGATGAAGAACCTATTAATATTTTTCAGTTTCCCCTAGAAGAAAGTGGGTGGTTTACAGATGAGGAAAATATCGATGAAGTTACTTTTCAGTCTGTTCTATCAGTAGATGTTTGTTGCAAAATCGAAATTTCTGCAAGCATAGATGATGATGAATTACCTCCTGTATGTCAGAAAAGCACAATGAAAGATTGCTTGAGAAATGTTTTTCTAGCTATACATGGACAATAAAAATAGTTTAGGACATAAAAAAACACATATAGGAAAAAACAATAATATATTTTGTCTCTATTCCTCATTTTAAAGAATTTTGGTAAATCTGTATTTTTCCAGATTTTGTTTTGTTTTACTATAGCTTTGAAAATTTTGATATGAAGGTTATTTGCTTATTTCTTTGTCCTACTGATGTTTGCCTTTATTGTTTCAAATAAGTGATTGTAATTTTATGAAATGTATAAATTCCTGTTTATAAATTATATTTTAAATTTAATCTGCTTTATTTTGGAATTATATTTAAAAGTTTACTTCCAATGTGGCCCAAACAGGGGACACCCATCGGGGATCCTGCCCTTCCCCCCCCCCCACCATCGGGTCGGGGTACATTTAAAAAACTCTGCAGGGAAAAAATTATAGATTTCTCTTGTTCACACGCAAACTTTTAGTTCTTTTCCCCCATTTTAATTTTAGATTGTTTAGGCCCATTTCAATAGTTTGGCAGGTATCATGCCCCTCCCCTACAACGGGGGGGGGTGAATGATGAAACCCCGTTGGGAAATGTTAAAGGACACCTCTTGTTAAGATACTACTTCTTAAAAATGTATATAATAACTGATTTTTGAATTTAAATGTCATTGGTCTACTCTTAAAAAACATGTGAAAAAACTAAATGGTACCCGCCAATGTTCCATTTTTGAAACATGCTAAAAATCTATAAAAAAATTTTTTTTCAAAATGTTTTTAGTTGATAGATCTTATGTTTCAATTTTAATTCGATTTTTTTCAAAATTTTTAGTTTATGTTACATTTAATCATAGTGCGGCGTTTAAAAGGTAAAATATGCTGGCGGGAATTTAGTTACCGAGTGAGGTGTTAAATTATATTCTTGAGTTACTTCTTTTAACAATTTGGACATTAATAAAAGATTCATTAACTTTACATCTTAAACGTGTGACTATTCTCTGACACAACTTCTCAGCTTTATCATTGGTCTCTGGTATATGAGCTGTAGTTAATAATTGTTTAGTGTTATTATGCTTAAAATATTTTTAAAATGAGAAGATGTGAAAGCGGCATTTCTGTCACTTAGAATACTTTTCGTTATTTGTATCTGAAAAGTTTTCTAACACAAACTAGTGTACGTTGCAGTAGTAATTGATTTTGATGCAAATGTCCAGATACATCTACTATGATGATCAATGAGTAAAGTTAAATATTTTTTATTTGCATTGTAATAGTTCAGACCACCTACACTATCTATCGCAATTAATTGGAATGGCTCATCCACAGGAGGCACGGCCTGTAAGAGACCAAATCTTTTTTGTCGAGATTTCTTATTAACCTGACATGTGTGGAAATGCTTGATAAAATTACTATTGGTAAAATATATCTGAGGACATTACTAAACTGGAGTGATTAAATTAAACGTTTTTTGAATCCCTGGATGACCAAATGCTTCAATTCTAAGTAATTTGTACCGTAAAGAAAATTGGACAGCTATTTTAGTAAAATTTTTCTTACGCCCACATAAGACTTTAACAGGAAACTTTATTGAAATTAATAAATTCTCTTTTCTGAGCCTCTTATTTCCTCCAACTGCAATAGACCAATGCAATAGATTTGTGGTACCTTTTGTATGTTTAATATATTCATACATACTTAATTGTAAAAACCAGCGGAGCAATCTTCCTGTTATGTTTCTTACCATTTTGAGCCAGACTACGGCTGGCATGGTCCGTAAATAAATTTCACCATTATATTTTGGGCAAAACTTTACGATATATAAAGAGTCTACTATGGCGAGATACCCCAGCTCCGTAATCGCATAATTTTTTCATAAACAAAAGCGAGTTTCTCCATATCGTCTGGATGTATTGGTATGTGCCAATAACCTGAAGCCACATGTCTTATTTTGAAAAATAATTACTTTGAGCTAATTTATATTTATAAGTGTTTCAATTAAAGGAAGGGGTTCAGCATCTGATTTATAGTGGTTTGATTTAGTTTCCTAAAATCAATACACAATCTTTTTCCTGTTTATCCTTTTTATAAGCAAGTGTTACTGGTGCAGAATATAGAGATGAACTTTCTTTAATTATCCCAGCCTTTAATAATTCATTAATCTGACAATCGAATTCTTCCTGTTTTGGTGATGTTTTATATGCGCGTAATGATATTTGTAATTCTGACGTCAGTCTCACTCTTTGAGGTTCTATCCTTATAGTTCCAACATCATATTTATCTTTTGCAAACACATCATCGTAACCTTCTAAAATTTCTTTTAACATATATTGAAGAAAATTTTAAGCTGATTCCGATATATCTTCGACTTCAATCTGACAATGTGTGCACCCATTATCAGCATCCATCTCGGATATATTCGAAAATTTCAGGATATTGTTTTTATTTTTTCTCTTTGCTCGTTCTATTTTTTACTACAATTATTTATTAATCCTTTCTTTCCTTCATACTTTAGAAAAATTTCCTTTTTTACCTTCTGCTCTATACTACATTCTTTAGCTCTTTCATTTCAATTTCAAAAATACTTTCCTTAACCTTATTTTCAGGATTGATATGCAAAGACAAGTCGCTGCATTCAGAACTGGAGAAGTTGATCAAATTTCTCCCTTTCTGTACAACAACCTGTTTCTCACAATGAATTGCCAACTGAAATTCAATGCAACTCTCTAACCCTAAGAGAACATAAGGTAAGTAGGTGTTTAGTATGAAAAACCGTCCCGATCTCACCAAGCTACCAACTTTAAGGTCAAGAGTGCATGTTTGGTTACATTTTAGTAGTCCTTTGGTTTTTTTAACATTTACTACGTTATATTCCTCAACTGAAACATTACCATTGCAGGAGGAATAATATTTATAGTAGAGCCCGTATCGATTTTTAGTAATATTTTTTTCAATGAACTCCAGTTATCGTTTCTACCTTTTTCTTTTATTCTGTGGGAACGTTTGCTTTCTTAAGTAACCGGATATCAGAAATTGTCATTGTTTTGTTTGCGATTGAGGTATTGTTTGAGCTCTATACAGTTTATAACTACACGAATATCCCAAATGGAAAGCATTCATAATTCCTAACGGCACCAAAAACTTATACAGTAGAAAATTTACCCCCAACTCCCTATGTGTGGTGGGATCTTTTAACACCTTCGTGTAATTAAAATTCTTAGGTGTTGGGTTTTTAGTTTTAGCCTTACATTCGTAGGCCATGTGGCCCAGTTGTTGGCAGTTATTACAATGAATTTGAGGCCGTTTTCTTACCTCGAAACTTGCATTAGACACATGATTAAATGATTCTCACTGCTTCATTTCTCTTTAATATGTCTCATACACTAGCAACTTAGTCTTAAATTCTACTATAGAAGTACATCCAAATAAAGTTTTTTTTTTTGTTGAATCGTTTATACCTTTAATAATATAAGTTATTAAAGCTTGTTCGTCAATTTTACTGTGCTCTCTGTGAAATTTCTTTCATTGAGTAAAAGTATTCTAAACGGGATTCATTACTTTTCATTTTACGTTTTTGTAACATTTCATGAACCTCAGCCGAATTGAAAGATATTTTAAACTCCTCCATTATCATTTCTTTTAATTATTTCTACGAGTTAATATTGGATTCAATCCTAATAACTAATAACGCGTTTCCCCTAAACCATCGTTTTCCATATATAAACTTATGAGCTTCAGACAACGAGAGTAACTCTGCTTGGCATTCAAAATTTTCAATCCAATTTAAAACATTTTTATGTCTTTCACCCTTAAAAGAAGTTAGTGAATTTTAATGATATCGAGAGTATACTATTATTTTTTGATCATATTTGTTATTTAGACTATTGACATTGCTATCTATTTTTAAAAAAATTACCATTACATTTTTTTTGTCGTATTGCACTGATTCATCGAATTTCCTCAATTGATTTGTTTCTTCTTCTGATGTCTCATCAGTCGTTAAGGAACTTTTAAGTGTCTCAAAATCGCAAAAGCAAGTTATAATATTTTTTGCGTCCTTCACCAGCGATGCTGAAAATGTCACAAATTGTAATTAACTCATTTAATGTAAACTCATCAACTGTTTCTTTTATCATATCCAAAATTTCATTATCCCCAATTTTGAAATTAAATTCTTCGAAATTTAAAACTCTACTACGATTTAATCGCGTATTTTTATTCTTAAAAATTAATTGATCAAGCAATCTAACCATTAAGGCTTTGATTTCTTTCATTGCAACACGAATTACTTCAATATCACTCAAATACATTTTTAATTCTATAAAATAAAATATTACAAACGTAATTTCAATATAGATTACAAATTTTACTTAAGTTTCAAATTTAAATTACATTGCTTATTAATTCAACACTTTTGAATTTTTCTTTGAAATCATTCAAAAACATCCAATTTAACCTATTTATTAAATTTTAAAATGGTCATCATAAATATTTCCACAAGTATCGTTTAAAAATAAAACGCAATTTATTTAAATCCACGAAAAGAAAAAAAAATTTTTTTTGATACACTAATGATAAAAAGTTTTCATTTAAAAAACAATGTCGACTGAAGGGGAGAAGGAAAAACACTGACCTCATTTCTTGTATTTCATCATTTCTTTCCCATATTGAAGATTTACTTAGTAATCCACGATTGCTAAAACCGACGAGAAGTTTGAATACGATGACAGGCTGCAGTAGTGCCCGTTGGTAATTCGTAGGTACTCCTGGTCTCAAACTTGACGATTCAATTTCAATTTTTTTTTTTTAGCAGCAGGGCTTCTATAAGGCAGGCATGTCAAACTCATTTGATATCACGGGCCACATGAACTATTAAGTTGAGGGCCTGATGTTTCCAATGTTCAAAAGTTTAAACAGGAATTTGAATGATCATATCCTTATTTATAAAACTCAATGTGGCACATGTTATACATACATAATCGTTTAATATTTCCTTTTTTTTAAAACTATACATATTTTATATTGTTTTCTAAAAAGACAAAATACAATACGAAATACAATTTAATATTTCTTTTATAGGGTATTTGGCATCATATTTTCTCTCTACGCACACAAGTAATCAAAACTTGGTTAAGATTATTGAGCTGATGTAATTTTTAAAAAATGATGATAAATGTTTATCATTTAATCTTGGCCTTTCAGAATTTTTGTTATTTTTCAATAAAGGAAAATGATTCTGGCATAAATAAATGCTTCCAAACATAGCCATTCATTATACGGGTAACTTTTTTTCCCTCAAGGAACACTTTGTCTCAAAACTTCTTTAAATGCATCCAAAATATGTATTATGTATAATACATGGCTCGACTCGACTATTTCATCACCTCTGCTGGTTACAGAATTTTGACTTTACTTACACTTTAAATTTTTTTTATTTGTGCGAGACATAATATTTTTTTTTCAAATCTAAGGAGCCATCGATTCTCAGCTGAACCCCAAATTCTCAAAAAGCTTTTGTGAAAAATTAAAAATAGTGTAAAAGGGTACATCGATATCACAAATTTTACGGAATTAAAATAAATTTAAAATGAGAACTAACAAGAAAGGAGTAATTATTTTATAAGTATTATAAAGTTTTAATTACATTCATGCCCCCATAAATTTCTCTAAATACTACATCCAACAGATTTCATTCTCTTCGATTCTAAGCTGCGCCCTATTTTCAGTAGCATTTACATTTGGAAAAAAAGAACGGCTTAGATTCGAATAAATACGGAAATTCTTCCGCTTTAATTAATCATTTACTGATAAATTCATCTTTAGTAAATGGTTTCGATCTATGCTTACGATTGAAAAAGTGATAATATATCACTAGTTTTTACTGCACAGTTGTATTGTCTTCAACAAATTTAGGTGTCTGTGGTAGCCTAGCGGTCAAGGTTACGAAATTAAGTCACACACACATACGAGTCTGAGCCTTGTACCAATGAAGCCGATGCACGCTTTAAATATTTCGAGGCTAAAACATCCTCCCACTGGTGTGATCTGGAAGTTAGGAGAGGGTGTTTCAGCGCAGTAGTCGACCTCATCACTTGACCATGGTCCGTCGCCAACCCCTCAGGGGGCTCGCCTTCTTTAGGTGAGTACGGGTGTCACAATCCCGAGGTGCCCTAGTGATCTTTTCCTTTTCCCACGGGTTTACTGTCTTTGGTAAACATGGGCTTCACGAACCCGGGGTACCCTAGTGATCCTTCTCTATTTTCGACCCTCTTTCTTGTCATTCAATTCATTCTTTCTTTCTCTTCCCGTCTAAACCACAGATATTAAAACAAATGTTTGGCACAGTATAGCCAAAATCGGCTCTTGCGCCAATAAACCCCAAAATCACTCACTCCGTCGCCAAACGCCCTCGAGTAGCTGCACAGTGAGACGTTAATATTCACTCTCACTCAAGAAATGTGGTGAATGCATTTTTTCAATTTTTAAGAGTTAATTTCAATTCCAACAACTCACAAAGTTTCACAACATATTCTTCATAGTTTGTTTTAAAATTTGTGTCATCGTACCTTTTAAAATTATATCCCTTAGCAACTGAATTACAATTTAGTTTTTATATATCAGGCACAATATTTTATTTTTGCTTTGGGCATAAAAATATTGCAGTTCCCATTTATCTTGAAAATAACGATGCTCATCTTCAATTTATCCTTTCTTACTCTATTCTTGAAGAATATGTTTTTATTAAATAACTTTTTAGTTTAATATGAATAAAAGCCAAAATTCCCTTTCATTCACAAACTATTGAGTAAACACTACATTTTGTCTTGGCCATCTTAGGGTTTTTAAATTAAAAAAAATAATGTTTCAACTGCTTCTGACGCTATTCGTATCTCACTGATTGGAAACTTCAAAGAGAAATACAAGTCGCACGCACGATGAATCGTAGTGAAATTTATGACAAATAATATTCATAAATGCATTTAAGAATTTAATAAAAATTAATTTATCATAGTAAAATTAAATGAAAAAAATTTAATAAAATATAGAAATGGCCTTTAAATGAAAATAATTTTTAATAATTAATAAGGATTTAAAAAAATAATAGATACAACATATTAACCTCTCACTCTCTGTTCTAAGTTTACCGGAATTAAACTTTAAAATAAAAAAAATCCGTTAAAGATTGATTTTTTAAACTAATTAATTTCGTAAAATGTCTCCGTGGGCCGCAATCTATGTACTGGCGGGCCGCGTGTTTGACATGCCTGTTCTAGACAAATGCTTTACTAAGTCTTCAGGGAAGGTTTAGTGTCTGGATAGAAAAGGAGGACGAACTATTGCATTCATCTTGCATCATTAAGTTTTACATGAAAGGTTGCAAATTTATATATCTATTTTTATATTACATATATAAGTACATAGTAATAAATAATACTTCATAATATATATTGCATGTAATTTTCGTTATTTCTTGTTCATTCAAACGGTTATTGCCATTTGCAAAAATTACTAAAAAAATTTTAACCTAAACGTTCTAAAACGTTTTGGTTAAATATTTTTAGGTTTTTTTAACCTAAACGTTCTAAAACGCTTAGGTTAACCTAATTCTAAAATGTTTAAAAAAAGATTTTTAGAATGTAGTCCTACATTGTTTGTTGATTTTAAAGAAAAAGACTTGATTGTTAAGTGGATAAATGAGCTAGCCATAAGTCTCAGTATAATTAACGATCGAATAATGGAATAAAAAAAATATTTCTTCGCTAATACATAACGACTTAAATCATGCAGAAATGTATTTAATTGCTTTAGGTGAGAGTAATGATGTAAATGGTTATGCACAATGAGCAGTGTTTGCTCGGAATACATATGGAAATATATAATGAATGAAGAGTTAATAAAACTAATGACATAGAAAGGAAACTGTACCGGTGCTTGATATTTAAGAATTTATATTGCATTTAAAGAAAAGGATATTGACCTTCACAAGATAGTTTCTGTTACAACAGACCGTGCACCTAGTATGGTATTGAAAGCATTGGATTTATTCAGTGTCTTTACAATGAATTCAATCAGAGAATGTGAAATATTTTGCTAAAGTACACCAGCCAGTTTTATGTGTGATGCATGGTTTAAAAATATTTTCCAGTTTAATAAAAATAATCAACTTTATAAACGAAATAGCTCTTTATAAACGGCAATTAGCACAATTCTGAGATTAAATAGAATGCCAATACTCAGGGAATTTCACATACAACAATGTTCGATAGCTTAGTTTTGGTCAAATCCTTTATCGCTTTGTAACATTATTAAAAGAATTCAAGCTTTTTTTAATTGAAAAAATAGTTTAAATCATTTAACCAATGTATATTGGGTAATTCATCGAAAGTGTTTATGTGACATCACTCGGCATTTTAATGAACTGTATAAAAACTTCAAAGCCATGGACTAATTGTTTTAATGTTGTTTGAAAACATAAAAATATTTATGATGAAACTTTACATCTTTACTAAGGATTTGGAAATGAAAATCTCGAAATATTTTCCTCAATTGCAAAAACATTTTCAAAACACAATAACTTTGAAAACTCCGTTCCCATTTAAAAAAATGTAATAAAAAATATTTAATGATTATTCAGGAATTAAAACAAGCTTTTGAGGTTAGATTCACTCAATTTAAAAGTTTGGAAAATACTTTTCACTTTATTTTACATCCATACAAAACAGAATTTGAAACAATGGAGTTAACCGAATTCATGTGGCTAGGTATCGATAATTCACAAATGGAATCAGTTTAATTTCGAAGCAGCGTAGTGTGGAAAACACAATTTGAAGACTTGAGTTCTGAAGTAGAAGGAAAACTGTGTGAATATTGATCCGCAGTAAAAATTGAAAATATTGTATGAAACGCATGGTTTTTTTTTACCAAATTGAGTTTTATATCACGAAACACTAGTTAAAATGTTTGGTCCACATATTCATGAAAAATTTTTTTTCAATGACCTCTGTAAAATCTTCTAATAGAAAAGGACTTGACAGGGAATAATTAACTGCAAAACGCGTTACACTAATGAATACGAAATATGAACATAATATTAAAAAACTGTCTAAAATTAAACAGCAAATATATTTCATTATATACTTCATAAACAATTTTGTTTTTTTTTACATGTATACATATGAAATATCTCAACGACCCAGTAACAACAACTATGGCATTCAAGATCTTTACTTAAAGCATGGGGCTTCCTTCTTAGGGAAGAACGTGTTACATAGCTATCGAACAGGCATAAGAGTCCCGACTTTGGGGGACAACGATATTTAAATAGGGAAAGTAGGAAGAGGGAGTGAACAGGCAAATTCCCCTAAACCCATGATTTATTAGGGGCCGGGAGGGGGTTCCAGGACCTTAACTGGTTCTGTGCTTCTAAACAGATGCGTTACTAAGTCTACAGGGAAGCTGTAGTGTCTGGAGGGAAAAGGATGTTAAATTATATTCCTGAGTTACTTCTAACAAATTGGGGCAGGGACCCTTTTAGAAGATTCATTATTTTTAGATCTTAGACCAGAGACCAATGATAAGGTTGAGAGGTTGGGTCAGAATAGTCACAAGTTTATGAGCTGTAGTTAGTAACTGTTTAGTGTTATTATGTTTAAAATATTTTTTTTAAATCAGAAGATGTAAAAGCGGTATTTCTGTCACTTAGAATACTTTTCGTTATTTGAATCTGAAAAATGTGTTAAAAAACTAGTGTACGTTGCTGTAGTAATTGATTTTGATGCAAACGTCCAGATACATCTACTATGATGATCAATGAGTAAAGTTAAATATTTTTTATTTGAATTGTAATAGTTCAGACCACCTACACTATCTATCGCAATTAATTGGAATGGCTCATCCACAGGAGGCATGGCCTGTAAGAGACCAAATCTTTTTTGTCGAGGTTTCTTATTAACCTGACATGTGTGGCAATGTTTGATAAAATTAGTAATGTGTGTGTGTGTGTGTGTTGTAGCGATTATTTTTCGAAGTCAGAGAACCATTGATGACGTCAGAAAACGCTTATAGCAACTGCCTGATTGTAAGGGGAAGGGGACAGCGTTTCCCCGAAATCCACATTTCCCCCTCCGTTCCGAGAAAATAAACCCGCCAAGAAGGATAGGTGGAGAGAGGTCCCGGGCAGGAAGCGAGAGAAGGAGTTGGTCTGTAGAATTAAGAGGATGCGTTTTTTTTTATGTAATTAAATTTGGATATATATTTCTAGCCGGACTGTGTTTTTCGTTCCAATACGTCACAGTCTAATTAAATGGAGGCACCGACGAGATGGCTAATTACTTATATGTAATATTTGGCTAGAGATAGAGTCGATGTATTACGATTGAGCAGCGTGAGTGCAGGACAGCGGAAAAAATCTCCGCGCCATCTTAGAGAAACCAACGTGCCGTCCCGGCAACCAAGAATTTCCTTTCGAATAAAAAGGATATAGGACCAACCTGGTCGTGTACAAATTACCGCCCTGGCAACTAAGAAGTTCGTTGTGCATTAGAAGGAGATAGACCACCCTGGTCTTAGAGAAAACGCCGCCCTGGTATTCAATTATTCCTACGGATAGGGGAAAAAAAAAAGAGTCAAGACCAACCTGGTCTAAAAAAAGTTTTAAAAAAAAATTCCAGTGTGGAAGTCCTTTTTGTGCAGCCCGTAAAGAAATCCCGACAAGTGTTTGATCTACAAAAATATTCCAGGTACGATTTCTTTCTCTATCTGGCCAATTATTTAGATTACATATGGTGAATTTTTTATTGTATTTTAAAATATTGAAATTTAGATGATAGTGAGAGATTTGTTTAGTTTTATATATGCATTGTGATTTTTTTGGGGTGAATTATATAATATTGTGTCTTTTTTGCATTGCATTTTTCTGTGTGTTTTTAGAATTGGTTTAAATATTCGTAGAAAGGTTGTCGTAGTCTCTCACTACCCCTATGATTATTAACTCCCCTTTGCATATTATCTAAATTTGGGTATGTTGGATTCATGATTAACGACTACTTAATTAATAAATCAATATTATTTATTAATCTTTCTTAATAGAGAAACACACAAATATTAATCAAACTTTAAGAACAACAAATTACAGTGGAGTGCGATAAGAATACAATTATGAACGACGGAATACTAACTGAAACCACGGAGAATAACGCATACAATCAAACTACGCATTTATATCTAATTTATGAAAATAACTGACCTGATACCTTTTTAAGGCAGGTTTCTCAAATACTGGTTTGTTCTAAGGAGCGGCTTCAATCCTTGATATCTTCAGTTCCGTCCCGAAACGAATTAATGAACCTTTTTCAATAGCCTTCCTCAGGCGAATCTACTTCCACTAGTTAAACTAATATCTCAGAATCACCTTCTTAATCAACCCCGTAGTTATCCTCTATCTCTTCATTTCATTTCTCCCTTTTATATCTTTTTCGAACTCGCTAAACCCGAAACTATCTTGTTTGCATAAGTCACACCCTTGGCTCTCGGCGGGGATTGGTTAAAATAAATACAATCTTTAAGGATTTGAGAGAAGGTTAGTGAAACGCGTAAGCACCCGTCACAAGGTTTTCCATAAAATCTATAACTGTTTCAACAGAAATAATTTTTTCGGAAATATTTGAATGTTAAATATCTGATTTTAGCTATTTTGTGAGAATAATAGAGTGTTTTATTGAACTTGGTTTACGATATTTTGCAATTTGTTATGAAAATTAGATTGTTTTTATTGCTAAAATTCTCGTGCAGAATTTGATGAAAGTATTTTTATATAAATAGTGTGTGATGCAAATATCATTCATTTAATCAGATACGTATTAAGAGTTTGGCTATTAATAATTAAGTTCATGCATACATTTGTTTAAAATTATTTTCTAGTGATTACCAATTTTGAATTTTACAATTTTATTATTACTTTCTTAAGAAACAGTGTATAAGTGATATTGCATTCATTCTAATTGTGGGATTCGAAATATTTTTAGTGTAAAAACATTTTGTCTAAAAATGGCTTATTTAGGAAAAGGTCGAAGAGCAGATCTAAGTTATATCGCAGAACAATTAGGTGAAAGAGTAACTGATGATTTAAAAATTAGACACCTCAAAAATCTTATAGTATAAATAGCACAAATTACGATGAAGAATTCGTTCGAGAAATGCTAAACGTGAGAATTGAAGAAAGATCACAAGCTAACACATCGCGTGTCAGCGAAAATGATGACATTAGCGAGAGGCACCGTTCAAACTCTATTGAACTGCAAAAATTTCTTCCTAAATTTAATGTAAAGGAGGATAACATAAGCCTCTTTCTGGTTTTATTTGAAAGACAGGCCAAAATTAATAGGATTTCTAAAGAAAATTGGGTTCCACAACTAATTAGTGTTCTACCCCCTAATACTGTAAATATTATCGCGAGAGAATCGGATGAACTTGCAGCAAATTACGATCATGTGAAAGCATAGCTTCTAAAAAGATTTAAATTAAGCCCCGAAAAGTTTCGTCAACTTTTTGTTAAACACCAGAAAAATCCGGAGACCACGTGGGACGAATTCTATTACGAACTTCAGACCTATTTTGAGGGATGGATTACTGGATTAGGGTATTACTACTTTCGAACAGTTGAAAGATTTAATGATAACGGATCAATTAAAGAAAAAGGATCCAAATAAATTTAAGGAACATCATTTGGATGAATGGAATGGTATTATTTCTCCTCTTGATCTCGTTCATAAAATAGAGGAATATGAGGATGCGAGAAAAACATTTTTAAAAAAAGTCCCATGGTCATATTCCAAGGACACGATGAAAAAGAAGTGGACTAACCCAACGGTTAGTTCAAGGAATAATGCATCCATGAATAATCTTGTAAATACCAGAGAACATAAAAATCGTAACAATCATCAAGATTTTGAAAAAAGAAGCAATCAGTGTTTTGAATGCGGATCGTATGATCATTTTTCGACTACAATGTCCTAAATTGAAGAAATATAACTCTGAAACCATAAATAGAGTTAGAAGTAATTCCGAAAACGCTTCACTCGACCCATATAGTATTAGAGGTAAGGTAAATGGAGTTGAGATGCCTATCCTTAGAGATACAGGAGCCTCAATAGATATAATTTGTGAAAAATTTATTACGCCAAATATGTTTACGGGGAGAATGTGTGGGTCCAACACATTCTTGATGAGCATATGACTTGTTTACCTCTCGCAGAGGTAGAAATTGATTGTGATTGGGGACATGTCATCACAAAGGCAGCTGTGGTACGAAAACAATTGGATCAGGGAAGATATATTTTGGGGAATCCAACAATTGAACTCCTGGAATCAGATTTAGGGAATAATAGTCTACCTAGACGGGAAAAGGTGAATGCTACTAAGACTCGCAGTCAACGGAAAAAAGAAGCAGAACAGAAGAGTACAAGTGAAGCAAATGAAAATGATGAAATGAAGCTAGAAGAAAATTTAACGGAAGATATTGAAAGTCTGTTGCCTTCCCTTACAGAGAAAAGGACACAATGAACTTAATCAAAACAAATACAGAGGAGTTCATCAAAGCTCAACAGGAAAGTGAAGAATTAGCTCCATTGATTCAAAAGGTAGAGAATGACATAAATAACGAAGCAAGCGATTATTCTCTAACCAAAGGAAAACTTCTAATCAAAAGGAGAAAAGATAAGAATGGAGACTTAAGACAACTACTAGTTTTTCCTGAGAAATTTAGGTCATCGATTCTGAAGATGGGTCATGAAGGCACATCAGGCCATCTAGGTGTCACGAAGACAAAAAATCGGATTGCAAGATATTTTTATTGGCCTCAATGCTATAAAGAGATAGAAGAGTTTCTGAAAACATGTGATCCCTGCCAGAGAGCGGGTAAGGCAAATGATCAGAAAAAAGCACCCTTGCAGTTAGTTCCTATAATAAATGAGGTTTTTTCCAAATTAACCCAAGAACCAAAATTCCAAGAACCCCTTCCCACTGCACCTACAGGGAATAAATATTTGTTAACGGTCACGTGTCTATCCTCAAAGTACCCTGATGCAGTGCCAATGCTTGATCTAGCGTCCACTACAGTTGTGGAAGCTTTGTTCCAGATCTTCAGTAGAATGGGTTTTCCTAAGGAAATGCAAACGGACCAAGGGTTACGAGTGTTTTAACATCAGTGGAAACTTTGGAATAAAAGTTGTTCGAAGTTCAGTCTATCATCCTCAGAGTAATCCTGTCGAAAGATTCCACAGAACTCTAAAAAGAATCTTAAGAGTGATATGCATCGGATCCTCTCCCGAATGGGAAAAACAGTTGCCCGCCGCACTTTTTGCTTTAAGAACCATCACTCATGAAAGCACAGGTTTTACCCCCGCTGAACTGGTCCATGGAAAAAATTTGAGAACACCTATAACTCTTTTGTACGAGAGTTGGATGGAGACAACGGAAGAGGTGACCCCCGTTGTAGAATAAGTTTTCCAACTTATAAATCGACTTAAAAGATGTCAGGAATTAGCCATTGAAAAAATGAAAGTTAAAAGAAAAGCATGGTATGATAAGAATGCCATTAAACGAGAAGTTTCAGAAGGAGATTTAGTGTTAGTATTAAGGATGAGTCGACCCAATGAACTATCTGTGCAGGGGAAAGGACCGGGAAGAACAGAGAAAAAATTTCAGAGACGAATTATGTGGTGAGCTTTAACAATAACACCAATTCAAATAAGTTTTTCACGTAAATATTCTGAAGCCATACTGTAAAAGAGCCGAATTTGTCAATATGATCAACAGTTGGGGAAAGGAAGATTCGAACGAGTTTCCCTGGATCGATTCTAACCCGATAATTTTTGACTTCGATGAAATAACAGAGCACAGTCAGTTAGAAAATCGATTGAATGCCCAACAAATAGACAAACTAAAATTAATCCTATGTAATTACTCTAAAATATTTTCCAATGAACCCGGAAAAACGCACTTGGTAGAGCATGACATTGAACTGATAAATGAGGTACCTATTAGGACGAAGCCATACAGAATGTCGGCATGGCAAACTGATTTATTGCAAGAAGAGATAAAAAAAAAGGTGAAATACCGAGTGATAGAAATAGGAGAGTCAGATTGTGCTTCACCGATTATATTAGTTGAAACCCCTGGAAGAGACCCGAGGCCTTGCATCGATTATAGGAAATCGAATGAAGTAATCAGTTTTATCCTCTACCAAGCATTGAACATAGAATTGAAACCGTCGCAGCAGCCAAATATATAAACCTACTTGACTTAAGGTAACAGAACACCTTCGAAGAAAATTTTTTGAATTAACCTGAATTTTGCCTGTTAATGCATATTTTATGACCTTATGGGTCTTTAAAATGAGAAAAACACCCAAGTAAAGTCTTGTTAGTGCACATTTTTTCCGTGAAAGGGGTATTTTATGAAAAAATAAGCAAAAATAAGACTTTACGCAAAACATGATAACTGAAAATAAAATAAATATATTGACATTTTGTAAATTGAATAATATAACATACAACCTTATCTAGGGAATAGACACTTATTTTGGTAATATAACAATTACGTGAGAAGCTATTGTGTTTCGAGCTTCTTAACGTTGAAATTTTCTTTAAAAGCTATTGTAATTTTCACTTTATTGCTGTATAAAAAAATTTCTACTCAACATAAAATCTTAAGAGAGGTCTATTCCCTGTATTAGTATTTAAAAAACATATATATAAAATTTTTATTTCATCCAAGCATAACTTTTTGAGATATTGTGTTTTGCGGTAAGAAAAAATGTAAAAAAACTCATTTTGAGAAAACGACAAAAATAACATTAAACTAATCTGATTACAAGAAAAACACTTACTTTCTTATTAAAATGCACCAAATTTATAATTCTCTCCATCTTTAACTTTTAAAACAATATTTTTTTTCTTTTTAAGGCCTCTTAAAATTTTCCTATGTTTCTTTGTTTTGGGGTCTGCGTTATGAATCGATTCACGGATTCTGCATTTATCTAAATGTTTATATCCCCGTAAGGTAAACACCCCAGGATTTTCAATATTCATCTTATTAAAAACTTTGAGGCACCCATTTAATCCCTCATTGAAATGTATAACAGCATCATACGACCCAAATTGAATTGTTTTGAGCGAAACAAATACTTCTTTCGGAACTTTTTGCCAGACTATTCCGTTAAAACACTCATTTGTATTTTGCGTGCATCCATGTAAGCAGTTACTTAATATCTGTTTGTCGCATAGTTCTAAATATACTGGTTTAATTTTATTTAAAACATCATTTGATAAACCAGCATATTTTGTGGTACATTTTGTTCCATTTGCCACCCCCGCTGAAAATAACACCAGCTGTCTTTCCCTATTGGGCACTGACCATGCATCGGTTTCTTATCACTTGATGCACAGTGATATAACGCAGCAATTACATTTTGCTGCATGGCATTTAAGTTACCGACATTACTGCATACAGCAATTCCGTAGTAATTTTGAAGTCGGTCGATAAAATTATCAGTTAATTTGCCTTTACCAGACAGTCCTTTAGTTTTTGTTTTTAGCTTTCTTAGACGCGAGCCCACTCTCTTTTGTACATGGCCAATGCACTCAAACTTTGTCACACTGTTCATTCCATAAGTGTCTTTCACACTCATGAAAGCTTTTGAGTCACCATCGGCATAATATTGCGTGTATTGAAGTTTGCGGTTTTTTTCTGAACGAAGAAATATTCGTGAAGCCCCCACAATTTCCATTTTTGACGAAGATCCCGTAAAGTTACACTGACATATGTGGTCGGCTTTTGACGACTCATATTCATTCGACGAGTTTCTTGGCATAGTCTGAAGTCTCTTACATGTAGGACAGTAGGACGACATAACTTCTACCTCTAACACCTTACCAGTATCAACTGATATTGCAGCAACACAACCATTCATAGATGTATAGCCTCTACGCTGCCATGTGCCATCCACAGATATGCCACATTTTACAAAATCAGATGAAAATTTTTGTTTTATATCCGCAATTTCAGTAGCAGCTTTTTTCATGGATTCCTCAGCTACTTC
Source organism: Trichonephila clavata (assembly GCA_019973975.1). NCBI lineage: Eukaryota > Metazoa > Arthropoda > Arachnida > Araneae > Nephilidae > Trichonephila > Trichonephila clavata. The sequence goes on from BMAO01012348.1 coordinate 25,020, forward strand.
CTGAACCACTTTTAAAAGCTTTGCTTCCTGATTTTTGAAAGCAGTTTTTGTCAGTCGAGGCAAATTTAATGTTGAGCATAATTTAAATGCACCAGCAAAACCCTTGCCTATCTGCCGCATACCATATACTAGCCTGGTATTTATGACTGGTGCATTTACAACTTTTTTTGATGAAGCAAATGTAAAGAAAACGTCACAGCATTTACATTTTAGTGTAAAATGAGAGCATAATCCATACATGGAATCCTCAAAAAGCTCTACTTTTTCAGCAAAACATTTTGGGCAGCAAAGTTGAGAAAATGCATCCACAATAAGCTCAAGGTCAATGATTCTGTTACCAAACAGAGGACCAAGCATTTCTTCTGCAGTTGACATACTCTCATTTCCCAATTTTGAAGAACTAGTAGTGCATTCAGGAACAGGTGTTGAATTGCTGTTATTTTCGGAAATTTTTGTGTATTTATTTCCAAAAAATTGTCTCTTACGCTTTCTAGTAATACTTTAAACCATTTTCAAGCAAAAATAAAACAGAATAGAATTATTTTTTAACTTTCTACGCTGTCGATTCTTTCAGTATGAAAATCAAACATATATGTAAACAAAGTCACTAAACAACAAATTTGATGCCAGATTTCATACATAAAAAAGGAAAAATGTATTTCTAAATACATTTATATTTATTCTCAAATATTCTATTTTAATTTCTGACAAAATATTTGTATATTAATTTTCATATTTCATGTCATATACCATGAAAGAGAAACGTAAACAAACAATTTGGGCCACTTCCGGTTAGCAGAAAGGCATTTCCGGTCAGAGAAATTTATGATCAAGTAATATTAAAAAAGCTGTAACTTGGCTTCTAATTAAGCTAGAAACAAAATTTTTACAGATTTAGAAAGATAAAAGATTGAATTTTAATATTTGATCAAAAACGAAAAATCGATACTTTGACCGAAAATTGAGTTTTAAAGGTGTTCTGTCACCTTAACAAAAGGTTATTGGCAGATTCCTTTAACTCCAATAGCCCAGAGTTTAGCAGCATTCACCACTAGTTTTGAAACTTACCGCCCATTACGTATGCCATTCGGGTTAAAAAATGCGCCCTATTATTTCAGCAGAATGATGGCTGAACTACTTTAAGGGTGTGTGAAGTTTGCCCTACCATATTTAGACGATGTGGCCATTTTTTCAGAAAACTGGGACGATCATATAAGCCACATAGATAAAGTACTAGAACGGATACATACTGCTCGTTTAACAATCAAACCAGCAAAATGTAAATTCGCTCAAGGTAGTGTTAAATATCTTGGTCATGTCGTAGGATTAGGAAAAAGGTCTCCGGCTCAATGGAAAGTTAACACAATAATAGATTTCCCAATTCCGTGGACTAAAACCTAGGTTAGAGCCTTTTTGGGAATTGCGGGATATTATCGACAGTATGTCCCAATGTTCTCCAGTTCCCCATTAACAGAACTTCTAAAAGGAAAATCGAAGAAAGGGTACATCAAATGGACTTCGGAATGTCAAGCATCCTTTGTACAATTGAAGGAAAAACTTTCGACTAACCCTATTCTATATGCTCCTGATTTCAAGAGACAATTCATTCTTCAAACCGATGCTTCCGAAACGGGTATTGGGATTGTCCTGGCTCAGTGAAATGATAGAGGGAAGAGCATCCCATTCTGTACCTTAGTAAGAAATTTTCAGACACCGAGAAAAGTTGATGCACTCTCCTTTTCGGTTGTGCAGTATCGTTTATGCAGTAAAAAAACTTAAATTTTTGCTGTCCATCAAGGTAACATTTATCATTCAGACCGATCACAACCCCTTAGTCTGGTTGAAAACCAATGCAGGGACAAACCCACGTCTTATGCGTTGGTCGCTTGCACTACAACCATTTAATTTTGAAGTTATTCATAAACCCGGTAAAAGTCATGCTAATGCAGATGCCTTGAGTAGGATTGATTAAAATTTGTTTATATATTTCCCCAAGGGTTTATTATTATTTTCATCTCAATACTGAACATAATTTCTTTATTTTCACTTTTCTAAAAAAAAATTGGTATATGATTTAACCTTTTGAACAAAAAATATTTCTAGATCCTTTAATATGTGTCATAAGGTTTGACCAGAGACATAGATATGTTATGAATGCATTTATGATAAAATTTTATTATGAAGTTAATGAGATTGTTACATTAAAATTTGTAACACATTTATGGGGAAATTTCTATTCTGATTGCATGTATTAATACACTTCTGTGTTCTTATAAACACGTCATATACCAAATTGTTTAAGTAAGAAATATTTCTAATATAATGATGTATCCATTTCATTAGTATGATTCTTGAGTTGATGTTAAGAGGTGTAACGTGTTTGATATTTTTATTTCATTGGTAGGATTTTGAGATGTTCAGATGTTAAGTAAAATGTTTCATGGTAACAGAAATTATAAGATAAGCTGGTCTCACTAATCCTTGTGTATAAAATTTTAGTTTTGTGTATAGGCTATTAATGAAATAGAGAAATTGTAATGTAGAGTTAGGTTATCATTCAAGAGTAACTTACTTTAAAACATTTGTAATTTTGAGTATATTATTTTTATATTAATGAAAGTATTTTTAAAAAATAATCAGCTGATGAGCCACGCCCCCTTTGACAGATACAAATGTAAACATTGACCTTTTAAATCTGGGAAGCTTTTCCAAAGCCACTCTCTGTTTTATTTATTCATACGCAGTTAACTGTAGATTCACTGCAAGCGTAACTGTTAGCGTTGTTTACCTATTTTATAGAAAATACACGTTTTTTTCTTCTCAGCTCTTTGAATATTTTCGATATTTAAAAATTTCTGAATATCAAAAATTTCAAAAATTTTAATATGCCAAGATCTACAAAAGTGTTCAAAAACGTAAAGGTACGTTTTATAAAGGTAAGACTACTTTAAACCATACTAACGACAATCCTCCAGCTAGACATGCACATGACTCAAAGGAGACATGTGCAAAAGAAAAGAAAATTCCCAATTTAAATGAAAGTTTTTCTTCCTATGACAAAAGTGTAGGTATTATTAATGCCATTATGAATTTGAATATTCTGGCATTTGTTTTTAAGAATGAAGTTCACTGTAAAATGTGTAACAGTGGCTTAGACATGCAAGTTTTAAAAGGTAAGTCTGGACTGGCTATTACATTTGTCCTGAATGTTGTGCTTGTCCATATCGTGTAGAATTCTCTTCTTCAAATTTTCATGAAGGAACGCAAAATTGCTACAATAAATACCAGGTTTGTATATGCTATGCGTTCCATTGGAAAAGGTGCAGAAGCTGGGAGAATGTTTTGCGGCATAATGAATCTTCCTCAACCACCTACAAGGTTTTCTCCTTACGGTAAGCGACTCTTAAATGCTGCAAAACTTGTTTACGAGGACTCCATTCAAAATGCTGCGAAGGAAGCTATTTGTGAAAATGAAGGTAATAATATTGCAGTCGCTGTAGATGGACATGGCAGAAACGCGGTTACTCATCATTGAATGGTGTAGTTACTGTGACCAGCATGGATACAGGTAAGGTGATAGATGTTGATATTCTTTCAAAAATTTGCATATGTAAAAACTTACCTTCTCATCAAAAGGATTGTAAAAGGAATTACGTTGGATCTAGTGGAGCCATGGAAATTCAAGGTGCGTCTAAAATTTTTCAACGGTCATTATCTTTTGCATAATGGCCGATATATTACTTACTTAGTGGATGGAGATTGTAAAGCATTTGATGCTGTTAGAAAGAAAAAACATCTATGGAGATGAATACCCAAATTGAAAAATTGGAGTGCATTGGACATGTCATGAAGCGCATGGGAACAAATTACGCCGATTAAAAACTCAATTGAAAGGGCAAATCTTGTCAGACGGTAAGTGTTTAAGTGGAAAAAATCGTTTGACTGAGCATGAAATAGATAACTTACAGTTTTACTATGGATCATATTCGGAGAAATTACACCAGTGTTTAGAACATGCGTCAAGATATCTGGGCCATTTTTCTGCATAAGCTGTCAACAAGATGAATATCTCTCAACATGGTTTTTGTCCTGATGTTGAAGATTCATGGTGTAGATATAAAAAGGCTGAATCATCAGGTAAGTCTTACAAGCATAAAAAATAGTCTTCCGGTCGCTGTTGTAGAGCAATGCGTCCTATATTTAGAGATCTTTCCCATCTGATCTGTTAAGAAAATGTTTGCATGGAAAAACACAAAACCCGAATGAAAGTTTTCATAATGTCATATGGTCACGTGTTCCTAAAACAACATTTGTACAGATTGAAACACTTTCACTTGGTGTTTATGATGCTGTTTGTTCTTTTAATGATGGTAATGTATCCAAATTAAAAATGCTGCAGAAAATGGAGTCGAGCCTGGAGAATATTCGGTAAGTGCCATGAAAATTCTTGATAGAGAAAGGTTAATGAAAGCAGTGTATGCTTTTTCTGGAAGAGCGAAGAAAATTAGAAAAGATAAAAGAAGAAAAAGAAAAAAGAAGAAGTAATATTAAGAAAAATAAGGTAAAAACCAGCTACAGTGCAGGATCTTTTTGATGAGGTAAAATTTATATAAAAGCTACTGTTTTCTAAAAATTTTCTTTTCTAAACTGTGTTTTCTATAAATGTACTGATGCATGAACTGGAAATTTTTATTTTATATTTCATATATATTCTTGTGTATACTGAAGTGAAATTTTTGAAATATTCCTTAGACATTTTGCTAAAAAGCATATGTCGTAACATAAAAAAGGAAAATTTTTATTAAATTCCTTATTGTACTCTGCAAAAATATTTTTTTAATCAGGCTGATCAATTTTTTTAAAAAAAGATTTCACTTCTGTATAAAAATAAATGTTTATTTAATGCACACACAAATATATCTCAAATGCGTTGCATGAAGCTTGTTATATACAAAAAAATCATAAATTTCATGTTTAAAAACACAAAAATAGTTTTCTGTTGTTTTGGATACTATCTATGTAATATTATATAATCTTTTTAATTCTTATATTTAAAGAAATTGTGTTTACATGTAATATACAAAACACTAAAGAAATTTTTCGAATTGCCATATAATCATGTATTACTTACTGTCTTATATAGATTATATTTTTTTAATTTGTGTCTTCTATCTCAATAAATTAATTGTATGCATGAACTGGAAATATTTATTTTATATTGCATATATATTAGATATACTGAAGTGAAATTTGTGAGATATTCCTCAGACATTAGCTGAAAAGCAGATGTCGTAACATAGAAAAGGAAAATTTTTAATAAATTCATTATTCTACTCTACAAAATTACATTTTTAAACATGCTGATCAATTTTTTTAAAAAAAAATTCACTTCTGTATAAAGATAAATGTTTATTTAATGTACACACAAATTTTAAGCTTTGCTTTCAATAGTTTCTTAGTAAAAGGTACATAAATATATCCCAAAATGCAATGCCTTTTTCGTTGCAAAAAACTTGTTACATACAAAAATAAACAAATTTCTTGTTTAAAACATAAAATCAGTTTTCTTGTTGTTGTTTTGGATACCATTTATGTAATATTTTAAGAATTTTTTAATTTGATACTTTAAGAAATTGTGTTTACATTTATAAAACACTAATGAAATTTTTCGAAATGTCGTATAATGATGTATTACCAAAGCCATATTTTCATGTATTGACACATTTTTACATGGTATTTATAATACTTATAGTCAACTTGGATGACAGTAATGTATCAGAACCAAAAATTCTTCAAAAATCGATGCATAATTTGAGAAAAATGATGCAAATGCTATAAAATATCTCGATAGATTAAAAGTGAAAAATGCTTATACATGTATTTTCTGAGAAATCTAAGTAAAAGAAATAAGTAAAAAGTCTCAAAAGTTATTGAGAATAAGCTAATATTTAAAAAATAGTGCAAATACAGATTGTAATTCATAATTTTTTGATGAAGTGACATTTTATAATAAAAATGCAATTATCTCAAAACAGTGTTTTTAAAAATGCGAGTACCATTTTCTCAGAACCTATTCAACGGAAGCACTTGCAATCTTCACTGAATATTACTGATATGTTAATATATATACTGAAGTGAACTTTATTAATATACATATAAGATAATATTTTGTAAAAGTCAGTTATCGTGAAAAAAATGACATTTTTCAAAAAATTTATAGTGATACATTACGATGAAAGTTTTGAAAAACTAAACAATATATTTGAAAAAGTTCACTTCAGTTTAAATAAAATAGTCTAATTAATATACAGAAAAAAATTTAAGTCTGTACATTTAATATTTTATTGAGAAAAAGGCACATAAAAATGCTCAATTTAACATTAGCGGGATAGGGGTACCGACTTACCTTAACAAAACTTCTAAATACCAATTAGAAAAGAAAGTAGAAAGACATGTCCAGTGGAAAAATCCAAACAGTAACTTGTTTCTCAAATACAAAAAAAAATATTTTCAAAATGAAATAAATAATTAAAAGCATCTCAAATAAAAAGCAACTAGCATTTTGTGTGAAGTTATAATTTATTCCAGAAAAAATTAATCATTACTTCCTACAAAATTCTAATTGGTTGATTTATTTCACACAAATACTAATTGGTTGAATTAAATAACCGTGATCACGTAAAATTCGTCAAAACTGAAGCCTAGAGTCAGGTTCATAAGCCGAATATATATCAGACTATTTCCTAGATCATAATGTATTATGGATTACAATGTAGTCTATATATTTGGTAGCAGTTAATCAAATGTATGATAGTTTGAGGATATTATTACGCTGTACGATTATACTAATCTACTGAAGTCACTTGTCTGCATGACACGGATGCATTACGGTGCAGCAAAAATCATTTCTGATTGAATGTAGGTTCTGATTATGCAGAAGAATTATTTTCCAGATTTGTGCCAGAGACACATCGTTAGAAAAGCTTTGTTTCATAATAAAAGTCATAGTTATTAAATATGTTGTGAACATCATTCTTCTTTAAGTACCTCAATATGGCTTGTGATACGATAAAGTTCTATTGATCCTTATAGAATCTTCATTTATTATCTACCGTTATTACTTAATTCAAATAACAAATATTTACATTTTTTTGAAAGCATTGCTTATACAATTATTTATGTTGCTTTACATTTTGAATTTAATTAGACTTAAAAACTTAAAATAGACTTCATTATAATAAAAATATTAACATTGTTTAAAGACTGATCTTAAAAGTATTATATTCCTTTTCTTTATCTAACAATAAATAAAAAAATATTTAATAATTATTTTTAAATTTGTAGGACGAAATATGATAAACATTATTGTGTCAGAACCGAATAATTACAGACTCACTTTGTATTACAAGAAAATGTATGTTATACAGTCAATATTGTACATTTA
>BMAO01012349.1:0-55219 GCA_019973975.1 Trichonephila clavata
TTCATCAGATAAAATTTCTAAAACAAGAATTGATAAAACTAAGATAAAAACTTAAGACTGCAATAAGATAGAATTGAGTTTGTATTTTAAATGTTTTTTTTTTCAAAATGTTGTGAAATAATATGAAATAAAATTTTAAAAACTGTAGAAAAAATTATTAATTGTCTTTTCTTTTGGGAAAAAAAAGTTGAAATTTTCATTTATGAGCTATGAAATTAACTTTAACGATATTTTAAAATCTACTATTTCAGAAAAATGAAAGTAAAATTAGCATAGGCGAAAAAGTACAGACAAATATAAATTTTACTTTGATTTTTTTTGGAGCAAATCGAAGTAAATTTTATAAGTGAAAAATAATTTTTCAAATACCTCTAGTAGGTGATGGGATATAATGAAATATGACATAATTAAAAAAAATTCGTTTAATATTCTGTTCTACTGTAAAACAGATGCTATGAATATTTTCGTATTAACTCTAAAATTCGTTTTTCTAATGATCGTGCTCTGTGGAGTTTTGATTAAAAATTATTGCGAATTAAAACAGATATATGTGGGAGTTTCCACATAGACGCAACTCTAGAGGTCGCTGGCACGCGAGAAGCGAGCGAAGAAGAGGCGAGAGATGAGGAGCGAGCGATGGGAAATGCGACGCGCAGGTCGGATATCCAACGCTGCTGAAACGAAAGCAACCGGGTACTAACTGCCGTGTAGGGACAGCTGCCAATGCTGGAAGGAGAGTCACGTGAAGGTGACACATCCATCACCTGGATTACATAAGCCATCGTGAACTGTATAAGAACGTTGTCACCATTGTGAACTGTTAATATGATAATTGTGATGTGAATACCAGACTGAGAAACCATTGTTGAGTACAAAAGAAGCATTTGTCTAAACGTTATCAATTATATATCTGTGCAGTAGTGTGTAGTCTGTAAACAAGTGCCCACATTAACGTTAGTCTTAGTCAAAACCAGTGTCGTCAATTTAATACCTAGAACTCCGTGCCATAACCCACTAATATATATATATTTATAGAAAGAGAGAGTAGAGGTCTTCAACCTTTCACACTTGAGGGCCAAATTAATAAATTTACAATGGTCCACGGCCACACGACTGTCAAAAAATATTGCAGTCAGGAAATTTATATAAAAAGGAGGTTTGTTTTAAGAGATACGGCTGATTCTTTGTATATTATATATATATGGTTTCAAAAAAGTGAGATGAAAGCTGAATTAAAATACTTTGCAAACCTATTAAAGATAAAAGTCCACCTTTCCCCGAAAATTTCTGAGATTTATGCATTTGTCCGATTTTTATATTTAAATTATTTAAAACAGTGAAATTTTTGAAAAATTCGTCATTTTCAGAAAATTTTATCCTCAAATAGATATTGTAACGTGTTTCCGTTGCACAGCTGAAAGGCTTCTTTTTGTGGATAGCATAACCGCGTTCCTATGCACACGTGCATCCTTAAAATATTGCGAGGTCTTGTCTTTGGTCATCGCCGGGCAACCTTCGAACACCCAGAGAAACACTAGTGAGACATCCAACTCCGTTCACGAGCCGGATATAACTCGAGGATAAAAAGGTCGACCATTACCATCCAGAGATTCTTAAGAGAAAAGAGTCCGTTGGAAACTTCGAAGGGCACGGATGTAAACTCCTCCTCATCCCTCACAAACATCAGAATTTGGACTTAAATGAACTGACAAATCTTTAAATAGCTTCAATTATGTACTGTAATTTATATAGTTGTGTATGTAAATAAACCAATATTTAAATTAATAAATATCACGCTAATACCATTATTTTTCCCACACACAAACGTTACAATGTCAACATATCAGTGAAATGTTTTAAATATCAAGAATAACAGAAACAATGGAGTTTCTTATGACAAAAAGCAGACAAGGCCTCAAATTCAAATGAGGGTCACTGTAATGCCTTCAGTGAACCATTCCTGACCCACGATACGGGTGAAGACCTGTTCTCTAGAGCACACGAAAGATTATTGGTACCAAAACTCTTTATCCTGTAGTGTGGTCAAGTAGTAACAAGAATTATAATGAGCTTTGTCTTATTTACCAACATTTTTCACCACGCCTTTATCTGTATTGGAAGACTTCTGAACATTTTTCAGGTTCCTATTTGTGCTTGGCTGTAAATCAAGCCTCATAATTTTGAACGACCCTAAATGACGATATCGACACTCGAGTAGCACTCCTTCTCCATGTCATACTACACCTGTTTGATTTAACGCACATTGTTCCATACAAAGGTCATTGATAGAATGAATCTAGATCTGAATTCATGAAACTATTTCAAAATCACATCGGTACAAACCTAAAAGATCTTAATCAGTGGGAAACGGTGATCATCCTGAAAATGATTTATATTCAGGGATGTCTTAAGGCAGGGGCAAACTAAGACCAGGGCCTTGCCCTCGATGGAGCCTGGTTTTGTTCTCGATTCTGTCTTAATGCGATCATGATCCGAATAATTTTAATGGACAAATATTATTCCTGTGCATATTCTCTGAAAAACAAGGAATTTTAAACTGCACTTCAACTGGCAAAAGTAAGATTATATGATTATGTGATGACCGTTGTCCATGTGTAGGCCTAGGCCTAATAACATCAACTCCTTTAGTCGAAATGCGGCCATCGGTCAAGCCGGTTAGTGCCTAAGTTTTTGAGATTGTGAGTAGTGCACATTTATTTGTTTCAAATTACCGTTTGAACGAGTATTTGACAACGCATGTTATTTTCTGTCTACTTTTAAAGATCTCAGGGCCTATTTTTGCATAGGGGAACAGGACCTAAAAATTTTTAAGATGTCTCTGGGCCTAGGGCCTCAAAGAGCCTTAAGACGCGCTTCCCTGTTTATATTAGTACTTTGATGATAAAAAATATAACCTAAGATTATTATAGAAATGTTTTTGAAAAGGGGTAGCAATAGTAATATTTCTGCGCTTAATTATTGATTTTGCTTTTAGTATTGTTATAGATCAAATGTTTGTGAAAATGGTTTAAAATCGGGATGGCCAACTTAGTTAGGCCTCATGTAGATAGATCTACCAATAGGATTCAGCTTGCCACATAGTAGGACATTTTTGAAACAGTTCGATTTCCGCGATAATTCAGGCAGACTTAGAGAATAGCGGTCAATAATATATATTTACAGTTTTATTATATATTAATTTTGCCTCGCTTGAAGATATTTCTTAACATAAAAAATAAACACCATAAAATATAACTATTTCTTCAACAAAAATAAAAAAATATTGTACATATATTATGTAATTTTAAACATATTTATTAAATTAAGAAATCGACAACGCAAAATATGAATATTTCTCTTCATTATAGTTAAATAAAAATTTTAATTCGAACCTAGTGCTTGTGTGCATCGCCCTACTTTCATATCGCGAAATCAGCGGTATAACGTGTGACATTCAATTTAATACAATTTTAAGCATTCAATTTTTAAAAAAAATTTTTTTTTGTGAATTTGAAATATTTTTCACATAAGGTAAGATTTTTTTACTTAGATATGTAGAACTAAAAGCGGAAAGCAGAGAGTGCATGCAATTTTCTCTCTTCAAACAACTAATCTCTCCAGAAATGGCATTCAGTATTTACAAAATGGCTGTAAATTTATCTTTAGAGTTTTCTTTCAGATTTTTTCATAATTCCATAAATGCCCATTGTCCTGAACATTTTGTCAAATAAGATCCATTATAAATTTATCAACTTCCATCCACTCAAAAACTGACCAATTTTTATAGTAGTGCAGAGTGCCACTGAGAGAATTGTACCGCGTGCTACATGTGGCACACCTGCCATAGGTTGCCAACCCTTGCTGTATAATGTTCCCTGTATTTCACAGTAGATGAAATGCGTTGTTATTAATAAAGCATCTTTGCACTTGACAAAGTTCTTCGAGTTCGGTTTTAGGTTGTATTATATTAATTTTATAAAATAAATCTGAACTTTTTTTGCGCACTCTTAGATTGCGTAAAGCTTCGACAATCATACATTAGGTTGGTCCATATGAAATATGAGATTTTCTTTACATGTGAAGGTTTGTCTCCTTGTTTTCGTTATGCTTTTGTTTTTGGCATAACCTCGTTTGTAGTCGTATTATCCGTTACCAGAGTCACACTTCATCAAAGATTTTCATTAAAGTGCTCCATCTTGTTATTTGTTTTGAATTTCATAAGGATATGGAATCCATCAATATTCGTGCAATTTTTATATGAATATAAACTTGGTAATAATACTGCAAATGCTGCCTAAGATATAAACTAGGCATTTGGGGAGAATGCTGTTAGCGATCGAAAAGTGCTGCATTGGTTTGAAAAATTTCAGTCTGGTGATTTCCCAACAAAATTAGCCACATAGAAGACCCAAAACATATATCGAAAATGATGCTTTGAAAATATTGGTGGGTAACTATTATATTGCCAGTTTATTTATAAAACGCATGAAAAATTAAAAACTATGCGCCCATCTTTTGTCAATCGACAGGCCCCAATACATTTCACTACCAAGAACATCTTAAGGAATGGGCCAACTGAGCCCGGGCCCAGGGCCTTCGAAACAATGGGTGCCTCATCTCGTTCTCGATTCTGCCTTAAATAAGATCAAAATTCAAATAATTTCAGCGGTCAAATGTTATTTCTGGTTGTATTCTCCAAAAAACTGAGAATTTCGGACGATTTGTCAACTGGCTATAGGGGATGGCCCAGGGGCGTCTTACAGTGTGGGCCAACTGGACCCAGGTCCAGGGCCTCGGCCACAATGGGGCCTTGTCTCGCTCTCGACTCAGTCTTACTAAGATCACAATTCGAATCATTTCAATGGTCAAATGTTATTCCCGGTTGTATTTTCTGAAAAACTGTCAATTTAGGACAATATGTCAACTGGCTAAATGTGTTGGCCTAGGTCTATCACCATACACCATCATTACACATTTGGTCAAAGCGGCAGTCGGTCCAGCCGGTTTGTGCGTTTGTAAGTCATGCACATTTATTTGTTCCTGGTTTTTGACAACGTATGCTATATACTGTCTACTTTTAAGGGTCAAGTTGGGGCTTACATTTGTATAGAGGCCCATGGCCTACTTTTGCGTGAGAGCCCAGAGCCTCAAGAAGTCTTGAGACGTCCCTGTCCACGTCAATGCTTGGTTACATTCGTTGTACAAAACAATTGCAAAATTAAATGAATAAAATTATGAAATTTTGCATCACCTAGCTTACCTTCACCAACCGACTTTCACTTTTTTAAACATTTAGAGCAGTTTCTACTGGCTAAACCAGGGGTCGCCAACCCAAATGACCTCGACGAGCACTTCGGAAAAACATTATAATCATGTGGGTTGTATATGAAAATACATATCTTTTTTTTTTATTTGGACCCATTACAAACATTTTTTGGAATGAAAATTTAAAACAGAATGTCTTTTTATTGTTTTTTCATTGTTTTTCATGTATACAAATATAGATAATAAAAATAATGCAACGATCAAATAATGTTTAATTTATTTAATTATTGATATATTCGTTTCTCAACTCTTTTTTTTACTTAGTTTTCGCAAGTCTATCTTAAATGCGTGTATTTGCGCATCGTAATTGATGTTGCAGGTTTTCGTCCATTAAGTTTCAGCGCGATTTATGTTTGACAAATTTCACTTTCGAAAAGGAAAAAAAAATCGCAGTAGCAAAAGCAACGTGATAAAACGGAAACAATTACGGGATATATTCGTTACAAAAACACTAAAACAAAAATATTGTACAAAATAGTCGTAGTTTGTAAAGTCGTAATGAATCTTGCAGGCCGCAAAATTATTCAAGGTTGACCACGGGTTAGCCATCCTGGGCTAAACAGTATGAAACCGAAGACAGTTTGAAAAATTCCTTATCAGAGTTTATTGATTCTTAAGACCAGATATTCTTTAAGGCAGTCATCTATGCATTAAAGTTTCTTTGAGAAAGGTGTACTAATACAGATGGAGCATATATATTTTGATTAAGTAAACAGTTTTGGAAGCAATTTCACAATACAGTAGAACGTCGTTTATCCGAACGTTTATTATCCGGAGCGTCAAACATCAGAACCAAAGTCAGGTCCATTTTCGAACAGTGCAATGCTCAACATTTGTTTTCTGTGTGGCCAAAAGTGACGGGAAAACCCAAGTTGAGGGATATTTGGGGAATTTCAGCTGTGTGATTTGGTAAACTTCTGCGTGGAATGTTAGGTCAGTTTGTTTCGAAGTGAGGGGTGTATACGTGCTCCTTTGTTGAGTTTTGTTGATGTAGAAACCTGAATGGCTTACGATGCAGAAGACTGAATTTCAAATGCTAAATAATGACGAGATAGTGACTTCCGTGCAAGAAGAATCCGACCCTGTCGACGATGAAACGGATGAAGACGAGGACAACAACAACGAAAGTAGCACATACTGACGCGTTTCTGCGTTAGAGACAGCTATGGAGTGGTACGAACAACAATCAGAATGCTGTCCTACTCAAAAGAGAATCAGAGATCTTGCAGTGAAAAAACGAAGGTGTACAATGGTACGGAAAAAAATAAGTTATTATTTTCCACAATTAAGGTAAAATTGCGAGATTTTGCACCTATTTGCTTTTTCTTCAAGCACGTTTCCCGCATGTGATGATTTTCAATATTTGTATAGTGTCCAGTATCCTATACTGCATAGATCACATTCGGTTTTCGGTTATCCGAACACTCGCGTATCCGAACGGTGTCCAGTCCCAATTGATTCGGATAAACGACGTTCTACTGTGTTCACTAAAAAAAAACCTGACTTTTCATACGTACCTACCTAATACATGAGAATTGTTATAGCACGCATGATCGTTATCACATTCCTCAAAGCTTAAAAGTTATCTAAAGCTTTGTAATTTCTCAAAATAGTAGTACGCATTTTCTTTTTTTAAAAAAAAATTTTGAAAATGGAGAAACGAAATTTAAAACACATTTTATGGAGGTTAAATTCAAATTTAAATGAAAAATATAATAAAACCCCACAATACTCTTTTAAAGTAATGCGATTTCAGATGAATCTGAAAAGGGTTCTGGATTCAGTTGGAGCGTACATAGACCTTTCTTAGGAAGTGGGGGGTTACACTAAAAAAAAACAAGTAGACGTAAACGTCGAGGGGTAATTTCTACGGTAAAAATTAAAAATCTGTTGGTCTACGGAGGGGGTGTTGAGCCCCCAAATCCTACCCCATTGAAATTCAGATCCTATTCTTTGAAATTCGATGAGAAACACCTTTAGTAAAATTCCATTAAAGATGTCTTCTAAGTTAATATATGTGAAAAAATAGGTTCTTATTTATTTATTTGAAAAAAAAACTTTAATTTTAATATTACATTCCTTACTATCTTACAGACAACAGCGTATTTCCTAAAATTCATTTTCTCTCTTTTTGTTTCATTCAATTCATTTTTACACTTTTATTTTTAAAAAAATTCATATCTCGTCTCCTATATTGTCATGCTAAATAGATTTTTTTTTTCTCTCCGAGATTGTGTACCGAACTCTGTGATAAAAGCTCATGTATACAGAACTTTTTCCTTAAAATTAAACCGAGTCCCTTCAATTGATTTCCATTTAAATACAAAATTTCGAATCGATTGAAATCTTAGACAGGGAGGTGATAACTGGACTAGAATCCCTCTCTTCCATCCATCCCCACTATTTTTCTTTATCGCCGGCATTTTCTACTTTTTATTATATTTTTATCTTTATTGAGGGAGAGTTTTCTGCAGGGAGTGGAAGGGGGAGACGACGCTGCCATGTTTACTTCCAGGAATTGCAAACATTCCTTTCCCAACTCCCTACTTTTGAATATCTCTCGACCCCCGAAAAAAAAGAGTGGGGAAGATCTCCATATTATCACTTCTCTTCCTCAAATACATTCAGGTCTTTCAATCTACTGTTAGAGAAGAAATAGGGATTACATTCTGTGAATTTTGAATGAGTTTTCATGCAGTTATTGCTTATTCTGTGAATGAAAAAAAAATGTAACACTTGTTTGGTTAAAGTGTTGATTTGTGATAGAAATTACATTAAAAACAAAGAATGTTCATGCGATGGAGTAGATATATTAATAACCGTTTTCTCCTTTTTTTGCATGAACAGCTTTATTATGAAATACAGTAGTTTGAGGTAATATTCTAATAATGTATTTAATGAGTATGTACAGGGAGAGTACAAATGAATGACCCGATTTTTAAAAATCATATTATCGAAGCTACTGCTTATATTACAATAAGGCATATAAATGTATAGAGAAATATA
Source organism: Trichonephila clavata (assembly GCA_019973975.1). Taxonomy (NCBI): domain Eukaryota; kingdom Metazoa; phylum Arthropoda; class Arachnida; order Araneae; family Nephilidae; genus Trichonephila; species Trichonephila clavata. The sequence continues at coordinate 8,332 of BMAO01012349.1, forward strand.
CCAAATGTTTGATATGCGATCCTTTTGTTACTTGGTATGCGTCCAATCTGTATTCAAGTTCGTTCCAAACATTTTGAATGATATAACCCTCGACTTGTAACCGAGTGGACTAGGGTTCGAATCCCGAATAAGGCATGGATGTATCTTCTTCGGGAAAAGAAGTCGGATTTTCTCCTGAAATGGATTCTCTTCTCGAATGGAAAACAGCGCACCCCTTTTGTTTTATACTGGGATTATCCTTTGTAAGAAATGTCTATATTTTCTTCTGTTTGTACTGTATGTTTCTGTTCTTTCATCTCTCCTCTTTCATATGTTCCCAGGATAAAAACACACAACAACAACTATATCAGTGGGGGATAGAATGTAGCATCACTTTATGATAGAGACGTGGGAAGCCTAGTGGTTATAGTACCGGACTCCAGACCGAAGGGCCTGGGTTCGATGCCACCAAATACCCTTTGAGTACACACTAAGGATTGCAATATCGGAACAAAAGTTCAATACCGGTATTTTTTAGATCTTGATACCTGTTTTAATACCGGTAGTAGAAATTTTAGGAAAAGTAACAAAATACAGGTGTTTCTTTGTTTTATTTACCAGTTATATTAGAGAGTGTAAATATCACAAACAATTAATGTGTAATTTTTAAATTTTAAGAGTATATAAAGAATCACATAAACTTAAAAGAACATCTCTTATTTATTTAAATCTCAAAAAAGTGTAAATATCACTATTCAGTCTATGGTACAATTACAAATTTTTAAAATGTGCTCTTAAAAAAACATAATGCATTAAATGTGCTGTCATTGGGCCTGGAATGCAATTATGTGCACAAATTACCAGCTGTTTTAAGTGCTCTTTCGGCATCTTCGCTAGTTGGTAGTATTGTTAGCAATACACGATATACCTTTTCCGGGTATTTACCTCTAAATTTTTCATCTTCAAATAAATAGATTTCTCGTCGGATGGTTTTGATTTCAGTATTGTATTTTGGTTTGTTGAAATTCGTTTACTTATCACTAATTCTAATTTTTGTTCAAGGGACAATTCCTTTTCACTATCGACATTAGTGTCATAATCATCTTCGCGATATAGCTGTACCGAATTCTTCTGAATGTGAATAAGGTTTGTGAGTAAATGTTTTAAGAAAACTTACTATAAACGTGATCAGATTTGAATTAATTAGTCTCCTTTCTTCTTTTTCATTTTTAAAATCATGACGATATGTAAATACAAGTATGATATGCAAATATAAAATGAATAACAAACTTCCCAATTTAACAAAATATTGAAATATTACGCACTCTCTTTCTTCACAATTACAACCTTATTTTCACAAATACGAATATCAGACTACGAATCTTGCGCGTGTACAGTATCGCTGTGAGGTGTAATATAATACGAGTAGTTCTGACCCGCCTCTTTGTAATATTCACATATTTTATCACTTCTCTTCATTGTACAATGAAACTTTATATTCACAGTCTAATTAATTTCACCCTTTAGGGATACATAAAAGCAAAGGCGTATACTGTTTTGCTTGGTTGGCGATCCCTGAATATATATATATAGTGGAGACAATTTAAAAATTTCTAGTAAATACCGAAAAACCGGTATTTCAACTTGTGAATACCGGTATTACAAAATTGTACAAACGGCTCAAAATACCGCTATTCGGTATCCCGGTATATACCAGTATTGCAATCCCTAGTACACACGGAGTACGTGCTCGTTAAATCAGAGCAGCAAAAACCACGGGTGCAGGGTACTGGAGAATATCTCTCTTCCCTCCAATCCATGCCTAAATTGTGGGGGTGGAGATGGTGGTGTCGCCATCTATCGTGTAGAAGTCTAACCTGTCTCAGGCTCTGGCAACTTTCCTTCCTTCTCTTCGGGAAGGACACACTAACAACAACTCTGCCAATGGTTCGTAATGTTTCATAAATACTTACTTGTCGTCCTATGCTATCTATTGTGTCAATTGCATATGATACGACTTGAAATTTAATTTTTTTTTTCGTAAAACTTTCCACATTGTTTTCTGGGGACATTCCACATTTGCAGGCAGCACCTCTTGGAGACTCCCATGGACTTCGAACAAAAGTCTGCATCACCCTCTCCACTGCTTCTTCCGAGACGCTTGACCGGCTTCTGCTTTTCTTTTTACACAAGCAACGTGCATTCTTTTTTTCCCTGGTGATTCGCTTGTTGGTTGCTACTTCTTTTCCGTAGCGATTCCCAAAAGCACATTGCGCTGAAATAACTAAAAAAATCGTGCATACTTTAATACGCAAAAACTCTTCTCTGTCATTGTCTTTATATTTGGATTTCAATCACAGTGATCTTAATTGTGCAGTTGATCATTGGCGGAAAAAACCTTGGTATATTTCTCTTTAAATTCATACATCGCTTATTGTAACGTATGCAGTAGATTCGAAAATATGCTTTTTTTCAAAATCGGGTCCATCATTTGTACTTACTCTGTATAATACTGCCTAATTGTATGAAGTATTATAATAATTCCACTCCATGTGCCGTATATTTTCGAATACAAGCTAATCCTTGTATAAGCCGAGAATGCATTTTTATTTCAAAATATTTTTCCGACATTCTATATAACTCGAATCTGTACTTATACCCGTATATAAACCGAATTGAAAAGAAAAAAAATCCTGTAATTTTCAATTATGTGGCTATGAGTGCGAAAATGTTGCCAAGTGCGTAAAACGAGTGGAATATTTTCCAATCAAATTGCTGTAAAGTAAGCTACCAACGATTGTAGTTTTTTCCAGTAATCCTATCTGAAACTGTAACACATTTTTTTCTATTTATTTGTTATGTACGCTATCTGTGCAAGTCTTACTTTCTGCACCATTTTTTTGTTTGGGAAATGAGCGGGAAGAGAAATTCGTGTACGGCAAGTGATCGTCGACCTATGTTTCTTGTCCTGGAGGAAAAACTTGCCGTAAGATGAACAAACCTATTCATTCATCCCAATAAGTAAATTTTTATTCCGGAGCTATTTGGAAACTCGTGTTCTGACTAACTTTGAAGGAATTATGTGCCTTTTTTCCCCCTTTTAGAATAAAAGATTCATTTAAAATACCCCAAAAATTCAGGGATTCAGTTTTCTTGCGCCTGGCTAATGGAAAATATTCAAAAGAGAATAAAATAATTTTTTTTTAAGAAAAGGTTTTTGCAAAGCAAAGTATTTTTTTTTTCTTTTTTTTTCTTCCTGAGATTAGTGGATTCGTATTTAAGTCGACTCACTACTTTAACTTTTAAAAATGTTCCAAAATTCTCAACTTATACGCGGAAATGTACAGTTTTTTTTCTCCGTCATTAAAGTTCCTTTTTTGAAAAGAGGACTATTATTCCTACAATTTCCTGTTTTATTTATAACGATAATTAATGTAAGAATTATAATAATTTGTGGGGAAAAATTAAAGGCACTAAAAGATCGATGCCATCTTTTCGGTTTGTAAACAAATTAACGGACAGCGAAGTATAGGAGAAGGTTGAAATACGGAGAACAGGAAAGAAATGTACAATATGGATAACTATTCGATCAAACAATTGGTTTCACCACAGATTCTGGTCCAAAGATTCATGGACCTATGGGGAAAAGGTATATAAGAAATGTTATAAGGATTCGTAAGCGTGATAAGGGGAAGAAATCTCATTATCTTTATTTTCAGTGACAACTAATTCTGCTTTGTCTTTTGTTTGCTTCCAACCAGAAAAAAAATTCCATAAATTGCTTTAGTGTTAGTTGTATGTGTTTCAAAAATAGCATTAGAGTTAAACCTTTTGAATTAAGATAGATAGTAAAAAATGTTAAACACAGGCAAGTTATTAAAAAAGAAAATTTTTCTCAAATGACATATATTAAGTATATTTAATCACTATTATTCAGATTATTATTTATATCATTTATGTATTATTATTTTATGTATTGAGGCTGTCTTCGTCGTAACGTTAAGGAGTAGTGCCGAGATTTGAAAGATTTTTGCGGATAAAAAAAGTATTCCAACCCTAATACTATATTCTAGCTTGGCTATCCAAAAGAGAGCAACATATTTTATCATATTGTTGGGTTTTTTTTAGCTGACTCTTTTTTTTATTTTAAAATGTGTTTCGTATTCTTTCTCCTATACCATAATGTTAAATGAGATAACCTTTTATATATTAAAAGGTAAAATTCATTATTTATGGAATAATTTCAAAATTTTAAAAAAGCTATACAGTGGCGTAACGGAGAATATTAGGGCTCTTCTGCGAATTTAGGTTTTGGGCTTCAAGTCCAAATACGTACTTGGCATCAATCAGGCCTTTGGGTCCCCTAGAATCCTGTCACCTCCACCTCCCATCCATTGCGCCACTGACGCTACATTCTAAACAGATGTATGAATTACAATTTAAGTTTTCACGAAAATTGAAAAAATTTTCTGTCTGAAAATGCGCTCCATGTTTAGTTCAATATCTCATATATTTGGCGAAGACAGCCTTTGTTGAAAGAACCGTATATATATATATTCTTTCATCTTATTTTTATTACATTAACAATTTTCTTAAAGTAAACGAATTTTTTTTCTAGTTTCATTTTAGGCATATTAAATATATAATCATCGATGCACCCAGAACTTTTCTTTGAGTGAATTCAGAATTTTACACATTTAATTGCAGATAGCAACAATGCTTGTAAGAGACTTTTTAATATTGTTGAGAAAGGGGTGCATACCTCACGAGGACTTCTGCTTATGCTGTTGTTTATTATGCGTCATAAGAGGAAGGCTCCGTAAAGGGGAGATTCGAAGGGTCTGTAGCTTTCAATTCACCAGCAAAGAGGAGGAGGGAGTTCTTGGGGCAGAAAAGGTTAAGAACCTCTGGGAAAGCCATCGTCATTTTTCCTGTATAAAGAACCATTTCAAACATAACCATGGCATTACGATTTTCTTAGATAAATTTAAAACTATTTTATAGCATAATTCGAACCAATTATTAGAATTTTACCTATTATTTGTAATTAAATTCATGATAACAATTCCTAATTATCTATTAAAATCCACTATTAATCTTGAAATCTATCGACTGGTTCTACCATTCGAATTCTATTATATTATTACGAAGTCTGATGGGCCAAATAGATCCTGAAGGGTTACATCTGAACCACGGACAATATAGCTTCCCTATCACTGTCTTATTGACAATCATTATAATAAAAAAAACCTTAACATCAGGTAAAAAAATAACATGAATCAAAAATCAAAAACACAAATATATCATGACTCAATAGGTAAAATTGGGTAAAAATTGCTGCGTCATTCACAATCACTTTCCTTTTGAATCTAGCAATCAAAGAGTGGAGATCATTCAAGATTTAATTTCACTTAAAAATATGAATGGCCGGAAAAACCCATTATATTGTTGCATCACACACACACACACATACAATGTCCCAATCCAAACAAGTTTTATGTGTTGTTCTATTCATCACAGAAGCCACGAGTAGAAAAATGAATCTGATTATGCCGGCGAAAGAAACTGAGAAGTAGAACTTATTCATTTTTTGTCTATTCACATCTCTTTTTTCTATGTTTTTGTCCTTTCTCAAGTAACTAGTATTAATTAATTTAACAAAGATACTTTGTTTAGAATAGACAGCTGGATTTGACACCAGTCCTTTTCCGGCGTGTTTTTGTTTTCTGTGTGCAGCATTGCTAATTAACACAGAGTATTATTTAAAAAATGTTCACATGCAAGTTTTTAACTATTTTTATTAGTTGTGAGATAATTAAAAAAAATTGTAGCAAACTATCCTAGTGTCCTATATTTTGGCCTTATCCTCATTGCGATTGTTAGAATGCTCTGTTTTATTCCAAGGCGTATTTCACATGTCTAGTTTTTCTTTAAATTCGCAGCAGCGAAGAACCGTTATGTGAGAAATAATTCTCATTGCCATTTTTTTAAAAGAAACTTCATGACTAATTAATTTTACACAAATTGAAATTGAATCAAATCCTTTTTTTCCTTGACTTTTTTTGTATGTCGCATACATTTATTTATTTATTGCTTTCAATGTAATTTAATTCCTTGTAGTTAAGGAATCATCTATATTGATTATTCAAAATTTCCTTACAGCAAGCAACAAACTACTGGAATTAAGTTTAAGTTGAATTAGATTCATAAATTCGAGCTTTTCCCTCCAGAACTTCCATAAAGTCCCGCGATGATTCTGAATCTTAAAATACCGTAAAATCCGTTGTATAACGCGCACTTTTAACACACAAAAAATTAGCTCGAAATTTACGGGGGCGCGTTATACGCCGGGTACAAAAAGGAAAGCTTAAAAAAAAATGAGCATTGAAAAAATTAGACTCTTTTATAAATCTAAATACTGCTAATAAAAAATAAATGATATTCCTTATGAATTTGAAGGATTGCTGTTCTAGAAGTATACTATTTTTTTTCCCTAAAGCTTGGAATAATATCTAGAATGAATTACTTCAAAACATAATAGCATTGCATGTGTACATTTCAGATTACTTCATTAAAAAGAGGGTGCGCATTATACGGCGAATATACCTAAAAATTAAAGTTTCATCTTGAAAGTACAGGGGCACGTTATACGGAGGGGCGTACGGTAATTCTATATGCAACGACGGTGTTCTACAAAATTAGGTCACAAACTGTTTGGATATCAAAATATCATTACTCAATTGTAAGAGAACCTCATATTAATAAAAAATGTTTCCTGTATAAAATTATACAAGTTGTTAAAATGAAAAGGGAACTAATATTTAAAACATACGGACCAATGAAAAAAAACGCATCAAAATCAGGCCTGAATAATTGTAAAAAGATGAGAACTACACAGGTTTTAGAAGAACACTTTGAAATTACTCATTTTTTAAATGTCTGAAGAATAAAGTGACTTGACTTTCAAAAAATATATCGTGATCAATGTACAATCATTTCACTATGAAATATGGCATTTTAAATCCAAGGAATATTAGGTAAAATTTTTTGATTTTTTTTTCGCTTCTATTTTACGAAAATACTTCTTAACATTACATTTCGAATAATTTCAACTTATTTCTGGTGTATGTTTATGTCATTGTGTGAAAGATAATGCTACATACTATGCAAGTACTATGTTTAAATTTAGGAATACAAATTAGCCGTATGTGATTACATATTTTTATACTAAATGACGACAGTTTCTTCTAATTAAAGGGATTTACAAAAAAATGTATCAAGAATTATAAAATAATAGCTCAACTACCTCAGTTAAAATAAATAAATTTTTTTAATGAATTTAAAGTTAAAGAATTAATTTAAAACTATTTCCCAGATTAAGCTTACTGTTCTTTGAAGTTCGGATGGTGATTGGTAAGTTGAAAATGATTTAAATAAAATTGTGCATTATTTTATAAGTGTATAAATCTCAAACTAAAAAAAAAAAATTAATACTTTCATAATTACATCAATTAATGTTTCAAACCAATCAAAGTTTTTCTCAATTTTTTTCTTGATTTTAAACAATGTCGACGAAACCATTGTTATTTCGCTGAAGCTACTTAAAATGAAAAATTTTGAATTAAAAAAAAATATCTTTAAATGCATTTTATGTACTCTCAAATTGTCTTTGATTTCATTTTTTTTTCACATGAAGGTTATTTTTAACTTAGACAAAGAAAACCTCGCACAAATTGAGTGAGTGTATTTATAGGAGAAAAGAAACTCACAGAGATCGCGAGATTTCAGGAACTATTAAACCTTATATCTTAAAATTTGACAAGCATGCTTCTTTCTTTGAGTAGAGATCCGTTTAAAACAGGGGTAGTCAACCTTTTTTTTTCTGCTGGGCCGCATACATATGTCAGCCATTTCACGCGTGCCGCAACATGAGGTTAAACGAGGGGTGGGGAGGTGGGGAGAGAGAAATGCTTTCAGACCAAGATAACATTGAAAATTTTTAAAATATGGAAAATTGATCCCAATATTATAACTCCTGTTTTGTTTTGTTTTTTAATTATTGTTTATATTTTTTATTTTTGTCATTTAACACTAAATTAAAAGAATTTAAGAAACATTCCTTCACAATTTTTGCATCAATAAACGTTTTCAAATGATTTCCAATAATATAACAAACTTCTTAGGATGTCTTTGTTACTACTGTGATATTACCACTGACAAAACACTTTGTTCTTGTTGCAAAGAATATTCAATCAAGTCTATTTATCACCTCTTGTAAGAGGAAAAGTGTCACTGAATGATTCCTGTTTATTTGTAATTTTTAAATACAGCACTTTCGAGACAAATCAAACAAGTACTGATCCATGTTTGTTTTTCACTACAAAACAGTCAACCTCTAAATCGTGCGAATACTTTTTGCTTGAAAGGTATGAAAGATTGTTCAAAATGAGTTCTACCCATAAAATTGTCGCTACTCTACTATTGTCTGCTATCACTAACTGTAACTGTTACAAATAGAAAAAGAATATCAATTCAAGGTCGAACGACATCGACAGCAAAAAAGTAAAATTGATAAATTTAAATTTCTTGTCAAAGAATTTCTCACCAAATTTTTAATACATTGTCTTAAATAAAAGAATTTCTCAGAGCAATGGGTCATGACCGGGCCATTTAAAAAGGCTCAGTGGGCCCCATGCGGCCCACAAGCCCCTGGCTGAGTATCGTTGGTTTAGAATAAGCTTAGAAAATTCTACTTTCAATGGCTACTTTCAATTACGGGAGCGTAAAAGATATAATTCCATTTTAGAAATTCAAGCCCTGTTTTTATTTAAATAAAGAGGTTTGGGTCTTAAGAATATTTTTCAGTACAATCGGATGCTATAAGTGGTACATATCAATATATAGTCATACATCCCAAAATACGCTGCAATATAGATGAATAATGGCTATATATAAACTTTATGAAATACCTATGATCTCAACTTTTAGCGTAAATTCATATTTTGACTCACGAGTCTGTTACGAGTATTATTTGTATGAATTAGTACAAAAATTAGAATTTTTATAGCAATAGTTTAAAACTATAATCTAATCTAAATCTGAAAAAAAAGGGCACAGAACTGACTTCATGTGGATTTTGTTTATATATATTTCGTAATAACTAAGTACCATTGATAGTATGCTTTATCATACTTGAAAATTTTGTTTGTTTTCGACAGTATATTTATCACAAAGTGCGACTAATATTTTCCAAATTACTCATATAGAACATACTCGCGTTAATTTTTCGAATATATTTATAATTTTTTTCGAATTCAATTAATTTATGAATTTTAAAACATTTTGAAATAAAAGGTTTGGGAAAATTAATTTCTGTTATGTTTCAACGAGCAAACATTTATTTTTTTGTTATACTTAATTTTTTTTAAATTAACTTTGACAAATTGTAAATTAAAAGCATTCTCAAACTTTACACCTATAAAATTATTCATTAGATACTTTTAAGCTGGAGTCAAATTACTTTAATTTTTTTCCAATTCCTACTATTAACTCCAGGGATGTATTAAGACTCTTTGAGGCCCTGGGCCCCGAGAAACCGTGGTTTTTTGAGACCCTGGGCCTCTTTGCAAAAGTAGGCCTTACTGGATATCTTTAAAAGTAGACAATATATAGATTGTATTGTCAAATACTCGTTCAAACAGTAATTTGAAACAAATAAATATGCACGAATTACAATCTCAAAAATCTAGGCACAAACCGGCCCGACCTATGGCCTCATTTCAACTAAATGATTTGAATGATTGCGTATGGTATTGGGCCTAAGCCTAGATATAGACAATGGTCATAACATAATAATAGTGCCTTGCCACTTTTACCAGTTGACTAGCATTTTAATATTCCCTGTTCTTCGGATAATATGTTCGGGAATAACATTTAACCATGAAAAAAATTATCCGAATCATGATCTTTTTTTGACAAGGTTGAGAACGCGAAATGAGGCCCCCACTGAAGGCGAGGCCCTGGGCCCGGGTCCAGTTGGCCCATGCCTTAAAACGTCCCTTATTAGCTCACTCTTTCCCTATATATATTAAAATTTTCAATCGTTTATAAAATACTTTCTATTCATCCAATCAAGTTCGAATAAATTATTTTAAACTTGTAGTGGATGACACTCGATGTTAATACAGTTTTTTTCAAATATTAATTCATTAATTTAATTTAATTAATTACTGGTTTTCGACGCCTTAGATTCGTCTCCATTGTTGTAACTATGTAACTGTAAAACAATGACGAAAGTTGGCGTCAAAAACCGGTTTTTCAGCTAAACTGGCCAAACCAGGTGTGCATTGTTACAACAATGCAGACAAATCATGCTCTTTTTTTCAATTCCAACTATTAATTCACGCTCTCCCTATATATCTTGTTCAAATTTTCAATCGTTCATAAAATACATCTATTCAAAGTTGGAATTGACTTAAAAACTTGTTTATTTATATTACTTGTTATGAAGGAAATTTATTTTCTCAAGTGATAGCACTTGCTGTAAAGTGTTGCACAACACAATTGGAAATAAAATGCGATTTGGAAACTAGCGTGATATCTTAACAACCATTATTCAGCATTTATATATAAATACATATTTCAAAACAAAATAATGGCTATGTTGTATCTACTTTTACAATACTTGGTCATTGTATTAACCGGAATATGTTTTAGAAGGAAAAAGTTTTATTCCAGTGATAAACAAACAACAAATTAGAGATTTCCCCATATTTCATTCATAAAATGCGGAAGTAATTGCAAGAACTTCATTCATATACTATAAGGTGATGTTTCACTCCGACAAAGATAAAATCGATGACACGTGTAGGATTTCGAACGTATATAATAATATAGACAAAAACAACAATCGATGGGACCTTTTTACAACTCTACGTAAAACTGACTTTGCATATCATTCTCGAAATGTTTAGAGATGTGGTGTCAAGGGCGTAGATACCGCCATATCAGCCATATCAATGATACGGGGCCCCCATGCTACAGGGGCCCCAACATGTGTAACTACAGTCCACTGACAGAGCTCCCATATTTAAAAAAGGGCCCGAAGGAATTTTGATACAGGGCCCCTTCAGACCTAGCTACGCCAATGTGTGGTGTGGCACTTTGGAGAATGATTTAATGTAACTTTTTAAGTCACATTTTGAACCAACAACGAGGCTATAAGTGACGGATGAAGAATGTTTTTCCTGATGTGGCTATGCGTTGGTATTTTAGAACCTTTGCAGACCTAGTACATTCCCCAGGAGCTGGTATCAATTTTTAGCGCTGCACCATATAGGCGATACCAATTACAGCAAGCAATTTTGATGCCAAGTTTCCTCCCCAGAGGAAGGCACCTGAGCTCTTGACGATGCAAACCTGTACTAGGATTTAATTTTGCCGACAGCATCCAAGCCAAACAGACACTTTAGGGATCTTTTACATGCCGTATAATTATACGATTTTCTGCATCATGAAAGTCCACCGACTTGGGCCGGGGTCGAACCCACAGCCTTGGGTCCAGAAGGCCAGCGACAAATCAACCACGCCACCCAGCCGGTCAGTGACAAAAACGACACCCGACTTTCCCACCATACTAACGTGAGGACTTTGAACCTCCATTGACTAACGTGCATTCAACCCCACTACACGAAGGGTCTTGAGCCGCATTGCTCAGTACGAATTATTCTACCGAACAAGCGTCATCTCTTGCGTGGTAGAGTGCTATCTACAATAAAATATTGTTTTAAAAAACTAAAAAACACCCTTTTATAGTTAATCGAACTAAGTTGTTACTTAATCCTTTAGTCGCTAAATCTGGAAATATGATCTGAAATGAGTCGCCAGATGCGGGATGGGATCTGAAAGTGGAAAATCGTCAATCCTGATGATCTTGATCAGGATAATGGAACAAAATTATGAAATTATTGTATTGTCGTCGGTCCTGGACAAGTGAGCAAATTTTGAATTAATCTGACTTTTTAAAGTGGGTCAAAATTGAGTTCAAAGGTTCCGTTACATACAATTTAAGCCTATAAAAGGGTGTTAAAAATATGAGGATTGTACATCTGATTGAGGGTGCAGGATTTAGGTATTCTATGCTTAGCTGTGGTTGATTTAGGCATCATATCTTAATTTTTCGGGAGCCCATTTCATTAGAATAATTTTTACTGGCCTCATGACTCAAGCCCACTACTTCACTGTTGTAGTACGGGTTGCAAACTCGCGACCACAACCGGTAGTCAACCGCGACCATTCCATTCTCAGAATAATATTTTTCGAATACATAAATTAAAATATCGAAACATAATTTGTACCGATTCAAGTAAATTAAAAAAAAAACAATTACATGTATAATATATTGGAGCTTTCACAAGTAAATTTTTTTGTAATGCATATGTGAATGTGAATACTGTTGCTGTTTAACTTGGATGAAAACACTGAAAAGAATTTGGGTGCATAGCAAGGCGACATGCATGTCACATTAGGCATCCAGATGACTTATGACATTTTTCAAAATGTTACTGGAGGTGAAAATCCAGATTCTCAAAGATATGTGGTTGTGTAAAAAAGCAAACGTTTCAAAGCCTGTTTGGTAGACGTAATTAAAATTCTTGTAGTAATTGCCGAAATTAATCAAGGCTTTTTAATTAGTTTTTGAAATCTAACCAGAAAAACCCTTAGCCCATCTTTACGCTAATCAGCATCCTCCATACGGTATCCGTTGCAAAGAAAATGACTGTGAATCCATGGTTCACAACTTTTTTGAACATTATATTAATTAAGTCGGGATTTTTATCAAAAATTTTAAGAACATACACGATTTATTCAATTCCTACTATTAGTTCGCACTCTCCTATATATATATCTTGTTCAAATTTTCAATCGTTAATAAAATACTTTCTATTTATCCACACACACACATTCAAGTTCAAATACATATTTTTAAAACTTTTAGTGGATGACACTTGATGTTAATACAGTTTTTTCAAATGTTAATTAATTAATTAAATTAAAAAATGAATAAATAGTAACAAACAACAATAATAGTTCAACAACATATATAGAAAGAAAAATCGTTTATTGTGTCCCTGTAGCGCAATGGATAGCGCGTTGAACTTCTAATCCAAAGGTCATGGGTTCGAATTCCACCTGGGATGGCCTAGTTTCTGAGAATGTGATTTATTTTTTACTATATTTTATTAAAATAATTAAATTCAATGAATAAATAGTAACAAACAAAAAATAGTCCAGCACCATATATAGAAAGGAAAATGGAAAATTGCAAGGAAAATCACTTTCTATTTTGTCACTTAATATTGTGATTCTGTCATGTGTATTTACATATTTATATTAATTGTAAGTATCTAATAAAAAAAAAACTAAAATAAAAATTTTCCTTGTTGACCAAGTAGGAATAGACTTCAAAAAAGTTTTTTTGTAAATTTTAAGAGACTTGTTTAGTAATAACTTTCAACGTCTACGATATGTTTTATTCCGCATATACAACATTAGCACATTGCATGTTATGTCATTTTTTACATTGTGATGATGAATATTAACGTCACTGATTAGCACGAGGTATTTTGGCGCGGTCGCGTATTTTGACCATGGTCAAGTGACTGGATGACACTGACTGGCACCCAGTCTCCTAACTACCACACCACGGAGACGTTTAGCTTCGACAGATTTAACGTGCATCGCTCCCTACACGGGTCTTTAGTGGTACTAGGATCGAACTCATACATAGCTAGATGATCGATACTAGACCATCGACCGCGCGTTTTATATACATTGAAGTTCAAAATTAAGGTAATATTTTTGAGTTTTAGTTATTTCTTCGAATTTATAAAGAAATAGTTGAGGAAATATTTTATAACTTAGGGTATGCAAAGAATGTGTTGAACTCACACTTTTCAAAGAAGTTTCCGTGACTAGCGCGCATACTGACCACTAAAAGAATTAAAGGGGGGGGGGATAGATTTATTTTATCACCCTAAAACACAAACACAAGAAATTATTAGTCCCTTTTACAGAAAATGTAATCAGCTATTTGCAATATTTGTATGCATTTTCGTAAATTTGATTTGATTGATTAGTTCGCCTGTCGATATAAAGCAGGGGTGGCCAACCCGTGGCACGGTTGAGTTGTAAGAGTGGCATGCGAAGACTTATAGAAAAATTAAAATTTTGAAAAGATAATAATAAAAACTAATTTTTTTACTGCTTTATTAAAAGATGGTTGTCTCAGACAAAATGAAACATCAAAATTTATTTTAAGGTATCCGAACACGTTGAAAATGACCCAATTCGGTCAAGACATATGTTTTTGTTTTTTATTTTATTTAATTGAGCTACCTCTTGGTTTTATCAAACATACTTTGTTTTGTTTCTACGCTACCGATAGGCCAAGTTACATCAATTTTATAAAGTTAGAAAACCGGAAGTGGGCATTTAAATTGTTCAAAATCTATCATGGCGAGTCTGATAACTCAAACTATTACAAATGTATTTCTATTAAACTTTTTGATCTGATATTTATGTTCTTTTCTAGAGAATGTACTAAAATATTTCTTATTGTATGAATACTCTTTGAGTTATGGCTTGTTATTTAAATAATGGTATCATATAAAGAATGTTACATTTCTTATAAAGTTTACTCAATCAGCTCTAAAATTTTCAAATATTGATAAAACATTAAAATTTTAGTACATTTTCCAGAAAAATGCATCTAATTTGCTTTAACAATACTTTTACTAATATAAGTTTATTACTCTTTTCTCTCATTGTTTTGAAGTTTTTCAAAAATATTGGTAAAATTTCACATATAATTGTGATTTTCGTAATATTTTGATAATTTATTTTAAATATTGTTAGTTAAGTGTTAGTATTTATTGGTATTGAGTCCTAAAAAAGCATTTATAATGTCTAAATATGCCATTTTTGTGAAAAAATACTCCGAAAGTGTTCCATACCTTAAATACACTTAGTTAAATTACAATACAAGATTATAATGTAAACAACACTCTTTCATTGTTGTGTTCCTATAACTTAAATACACTTTGTTAAATTACAATAAAAGATTATAATATAAACAACACTCTTTCATTGTTGTGTTCTATAACTTAAATACACTTAGTTAAATTACATACAAGATTATATGTAAACAACATTCTTTCATTGTTGTGTTCTATAACTTAATACACTTGTTAAATTACAATACAAGATATATTAAACAACACTCTTTCATTGTTTGTTTGTATTTCATTGTTTTTTTTTTTTTTTTTTGTGATCATTGTTTTTCCAAAGGAAGTGCATTCGAGAAATTCTGGAATTTGAGGGAGCGCGTTTTAAAATATCTGGAAGAAAGCAATGAACTGCTCAATGAGTGCTTGTTTCTCGAGAATGAAGATATGCTTTTTGAGATTTAGCTTTTATGTCGCGTGCGCGATACTATAAGACATTTAACTTATTTAAATTTAAGATTATAAGGAAAATATTGTTCTTTTCCAATCCTGATTGATCTTATATATTCTTTTGTGGACACACTTTTGCTTTTTTTTGTCTCGATTTTGGAGAAGAAAAAGAAACTGATGCACACCTTTAGCAATCCGATTTTCTTAGTAACTTCGAAAACTAATCCTAATGTAGATGACTAAGTAAAAAAACCTTCGAATTGAAAAAACACATTAAGGTATCCGACTACCCTAAAATTGTGAATTTTGCCAAAAATTGACAATTTTTTTTATGATTTTATTTTATACGCCATCTTATTAGCTTTATAAAAATACCAAGCTTATCATTTTCCGTTCACTAGAACAAAAACTACAAGTGCTTTAGTAAAAACAGATGCAATTACTTTAAGCAAGATATGTCATACTTTAAAACGCGTTTTACTCGAAATGTGTTTTTTTTAAATACTCAAACGGGGCCAGCGATGGCTCAAAAAGTTTTGAAAACAATTAACTGAAATTTTTTGTGTAAGTTCTGTATATAGTAGTAGAATTTTAACCTTCAGATTTATCAATCACTGTTTTATCACAAAATTTACAGTCTTTTATGTGAATATAATCACTGTTTTTGTAAGCAACTTCATATAATAATTGAGATAAAGTGCTCTAGTTTTTGTAAAAATGAAAATATCTCTTATCTTAAAGGTCATTTCAAAAATCAATAACATAGCAACACATCAGAATTAAAAATTGAAAATTTGTTCATAAACCTTTGGTACAAAATGGGCCACGTTTATGTTATATTTTGTAAATTTTTACCCATTTTTTCCCATTTTAGTAATAATTTCTTTTTCTCTTTTTAATTTTAGCCTATTTTTCTTAAAATGTACTAAACAAATCTAAAAACAACAAAAAAATCCCATATTTCCATTTCTTTTTTTAAAGTTGTCTCAACCAGTTGGATACCTTAAGAAAGTACAGACTGTTTAATACTTATTTAAAATTAAATTTTTCTGGTTATTCATTTTTATTTTATACCTAACCTAATTGATTGAAATTGAAAAGAAAATTTTAACAATAAAACTTAAGTTCGTACTTTTGTCTTAATTATTATACTATTTTTAATTTTCCACTACTTAGACTTTGCATAAAATGTGTGCTATTTGCTTAAAAATTTCATAATAAGTAACATTTTTTCACTTTTCATATTCTTTTATTTGCTGGAAAAGTTTGAAGTGGCATGCATATTTTTTCTTATTAGTGGCACTCCTTCCCAAAAAGGTTGGTCACCACTGATATAAAGCAACAAAAGAATTAATAGTGAAGGAACTCGTAATTTGAAACAAGATTTAATTATGAGGACCTCACATGTTTTGTAAAAGTAGCACCTATGTTCATTCTCTTGGTCTATGGGGAGGGAAGAGGTTTGATCCCCTCCCCAAACCTCCCCTTGTGTACGCCCCTGTAAACACTTTTAACCATGAATTCGTTACCTTGTACACATCTGTGACATTTTGGGGGGGAGAAATGAACGGGAAGAGAAATTTGCACATGGGGGCACGTGATCGTCGACCTATATTTCGTTCATTGAGAGGGGAAAATCACCGCATGAAGAACATATGCATTCAGACAATCTTTGAGTGTTAGTTTTGAGTAAGTTGTTTTGAGAAATATCCAGGAACTCGGATTCTGACGAAACTTCGAAAAATTTAAGTGATTTTCTTTTTTTTTCTTTTAAAATAAAAGTATCATTCAAAACACTCACAAGTTTAAGAGATCAGAATCTCCTTCGCATAACTAATGAAAAATGCAAAAAAGTATTGCCTAAGCTACGTTTTTTCCCCGTGGCTACCATACCCGTACATAAGTCAACCTCCTCACAATAGCTTTTTAAAAAGTTCCAAAAATTCTCTGCTTATACACGGAAATATACGGTTAAATGTTAGATTTATCATCGCAGGAAAGATTTTCAGCTCATTAAATAAAGTAAACAAATCGACACAAACGTACATTTCGTTCTCTTTGTCCTTTAAAAATTGTTCTTATTAAAAGAAAAAAAAGGAACATTTCTATTTTGATCTGCAGAAATACATAAGTCGTCGGTAGAGTTTTAGTCTTAATGAGCCATTTCCTTTGACGGTATTAGAAAATTATCCTGATACCGTCAAAGGAAATGGCTCATTTCGCTCGTTGGTTAGGAACTTGTAAAGGGGAAGCTGGGGGGGGGGGGAATTGAAGCATTTATTAATCTATATACAATAGGAATGGCGGTGACAGTCGGAAGTGAAAAATTCAAACCCTTTTCAAAAGAAACGCTCTTAAGGCTGTCTTCGTCTTTTGTCAAGGAATAGAACTTAAATTCTTAAGCATTTTTTTTTATGGAAAGGTATTTCAACATAAATATCGAATTCCAATACCATTATCATACAGAGAGCAGCTTATGCTATTACGTTACTCACACATGTCTGTTTTAATCAGGGTTTCGAACCATAATTTTTTTCGTTCCGGTTTTCTTTCCGCCAAAAATAAGTTTTCGGTTTGGTTCCGAATGAATCATTTTATTTCATGTATATTCTTATTTGCACTAAAAATATAATTCTATCATAAATAAAAAATGTAATTCCATCAAAATTTAAAAGATTTTATTCATTTTTTTAGTTGGTACACTAGGTGAATTGATACAATTAACAAGCACGTCCGACACGAGCGGTGAGCAGAGAACGGCATACATTGGCATTGTTATTCATTATCAAAATCGCATTTGACAATAAGGTTCATGATTTTGGTTTGTCTATCTAAACCATAGGTTCTCAACGTGGGCGATAACGCCCCTTGCGGGCGTTTGAGGCTTTCAGGGGGGGGGCAGTGAAAGATCCACAGAAAATTAGGAGCGTTGAGATGGCACGGAGGGGCTTGGGCAGATTCACCAAAAACGACAAAAATAAATAAAACACGCTAATTATGTACTAACAAAAGTAAACTTTAAAACTGTTTACCTTATATGTTGATTGTATGTATTTAAATCATTTCTATATCACATGTACGAAAATTCACATATTTCGGTAGTTCGGAAAGTGGATGAAAAACCTAAAGATTACATTACATTCAGACCTACATTAAATTAAATGATATAGTGATTGAAATTTCTGTAGTACATGTGTTGTCTTTCTCTGTGAGCAGTAGGAAAAATGTTTCGTCCACTCATTTCATTACGTATATTATCCAAGAAACATAATTCAATATATTAACCAGGAATTAACGTGTTTCTTCAAAGGCTGAAACTGTCAATTTATATTTATTTTGAAAGCAATAGTTTATTATGAATTACTTCGTTATCTTTAAAACTCCTGTCTGTCTTTATAACCGGTAAGCTAAAATTTTTATTCCACTCTTTTAAATGAAGAAATTCAGTAGTGTTTCAATTCCAACAATAACCTAACTATGACTAAAATATATAATATTACACATAGAAATATATTCGTGGCAATAGCTATTTCACATTCCCATGCAAAAAATTGGGGTCTTAAAAATTAAATTAAAAAATATATTCTATTAGTAATGGATACTTTTTAAAACTTAACTCTTGTTTTCCCATATATTATGTACACTCTTATTTCTCTAAGAGTGGGAGGGGCGGTATCGAAATATTTACTAGAGAAGGAGGTGCCAGTTCAAAAAAGGTTGGGAACTTATGATCTAAACAGTCCTTACAAACATCCGTGGATAATCTCAATATAAGATGCGAAATATATAACTCAGACTGATATTTTTCTTAAAAAATCATACTTCTAGTTCATTCGAGTGAATTAAATCTGCCTTCTACAAGTAGTTTCATGCGAAAATGAAACAGAAAAGTACTAGTGAACATCAAAGCAGGAAATCGAGAAGTAATGTACAAGTAATGATGATAATTATAAGGTTGACGTTAAATTCGAAAACATTGATGAATTGGAAACAGAGAGTAAGGAAATAATTAACAACACATCGAACCGAAATAAACAGATTTTTTCCGGTTTTCAGTTCAGTTCCGATTCGAAGCCCTGGTTTTAATCAATTCGGTTTTTAACTGCAATAAAAATTTGAGACCCATTCTGTTTTTTTTAATTTTAATATCGAGTATAATTTTAGCTTTAATGTTGTAATAAGAAATAACGCTTTAATTTAATATTTCTAAATTTTAAGATGATTATATAAACATATATATTCTTTTGCAAAATCGTGAAATCCTATGGAGAAAGTGATCGCTTTCTTTTTTTAATTAAACTTATAAGAAGTTTTTACTGATATTAAAAACGTTACAAATTCAAAACCGTAAGACCCATTTATGATTAGCAACTGCCCATTAAATGTTAAAAATAGTAACTGTTGAACAGAGAAGGAGCAAACAGTCAGGAGCTTGTTTCGAACAGAAATCGTGTGGATCTCTTCGCACGTATAGAATAGATATATTCCCCGTGGTCAACTGGAACAACCTCAAGCACTGGAAAACCACACACATGTTCTCCTCTCCATTGAGTGAGTGTATATCAGAAGTGGCAAACCTTTTTAGGAATAGTGCCATTTTCAGATAAAAAATAATTAAGCGTGCCACTTCCAAGACTTATTATGTAACTTTTAAGCAAAGAGCACATTTTTAATGTACATCTAAGTAGAGGAAATCTAAAAACAAAATAATGAAAGAGACCAAGGCACAAACTTAAATTTTATGGTTAATCCTTTGAGTTAATTTTGAAGGATATTTTGATTTGTTATGTTCATAATAGAAAACATTTGTCCGAAAACATATGTTGATTCAAATCTACAACGATATATGGCAGCCAAATCGTATAAATTTGAAAAATGACTCGTTATTACAAATTTCCAAAATTCAAGAGAATTCCCTGTATTTGCTTTTCAGTGTAGTATGGTGCTGGAAACAATAGTTTTGATTTTGATTTCAGATGGATAACAATTAACATTTTGTACAAAAATTGAAAAATGATTTGTGAAAAGATCTGCAATTTTTTTTCATCTTGAAAATCATCAAACCTAGCACTGAAAGAATCCTGCAAAAATGGATATTAAAATTTTAAATCTATCTCAGCTTGGAGCAGTATTAACTTTAGTAAATAGTTTCTGCATTAATGTGAAATATGCTTATTTCTTTCGTTCAAGATTAAGACAAAAAAGCAAAAGTTTGTTTTCAAAAGAAGGTATATGGCCAACTAGGGTAGAAACAAGTAAAATAAAATTTAAGTCGGTTAATACTTAGGTCAACAAAGAAAAAATTTATTTTAGTTACTTTTTATTAAATAGTTACAATTAATATAAATATGTATAAAAATATGACAGAATCACAATATTAAGTGTCAAAATAGAAAGCGATTTTCCTTGCAATTTTCCATTTGCCTTTCAATATATGGTATTGAACTATTTTTTGTTAGCAGTTCTAGCGTCAAAAGTACACTATTATTGAAATCAATACACTGATATTGTACGGAGGGGGACGCGATGAAAATTATGATTGAATATTGGGTCGCAAATGTTGAAAATTTGAGAAGCACTGAATTAGGTCTAATAGATCATCTGAGTGAGTTTTTATCAAAAAAAACTGTCAAATGCTCCTTTCTTGACTCTTAAGGATAAAAAAGCTCCAATACATTTTACTAAGTATTAGTTTTTCCAATCTAAAAATTTTTCCTAAGTTTCTTTCAGGATAAACTTATCTTTTCCCTGTTGCCAACTTTTAAGCCATTAAAGGTCAAAAATCTAAATTCTTTACTAAAAGTGGGCTCACTTTTATGGTCAAGCCTGGAAACACAAACTACAGAAAAGGAAACAAAGTATAGGCGAACAAGGTTCATTTCTTTTTCTTTTATCTTGGTCTGGTAATGCAATGGAAGAACCGGATGATTAAAAAGGGGGAAGGAACAGGGGGAGAGGGGTGGGTGCAAAAGAATCCTAGCGTCAGCAATTAGAACGTTGTGGAAGGGGAGAGGATGGAGAGGCTTTCGGACTTTGGGGGTGGGGAGGGATGGAAGAGCAGCTTCGGAACAGAAAGAACACTGTCGGATCGATATTAGTAGCCGCAAGCGATAGAATATTTGCTCGAATATAAAGAAGGTGCCTTGTGGAGAGGGTGGATTCGTTGGGGGGTGGCATTGTGAGTTACGAAGGTGCAATTCGCAATCGTTTGGGTCGTTAATACTAGGTTTGGTGTCCTCGAAAAGCAATAGCTTATGTTTTGCTCTGTAGGGGGAATAAATGGTTTTTCGAAGCATAGATGTGATGGGAGAAGTATCATTTCAGTATGATATTATTTTATTGAAAAAAGTAATAAAACTGATCACATTGACCAATTTTTATTTCATATGTAGGTATAAATATTTACAGTCAATCCTATCTTCGTAGATATTACTTTGGATTTAAATGAATTACATTTATATATGTGAGTTTTTTTATCTAGTCAGGCAAAAACTAAAATAAAATTAAAGTTTATTGTGGGACTATATGTTTTAACATTCAAAACACGCGTCACTACTTAAATGTTTTGGTTTCTCTGTTGCAGAAATAGATAAAGATGTTAATTCTCGATAGAAATATCTAATCTCCATTTAAGAAGTGTTATTTACTTTATATTATAAGATTTAGAACTCAATATAGCTGTTCAGTTAAGCAATTCCGTTCATTATAATATTCATTTTTCCAATTTTTTTCAATAATTTTTTTGTAAAAATTCAAGGAATTCTAAAGAATTCATACAATTAAATCGTTTAGCTATTTATCTGACTTCAACTTACAACTATGCACCTGAAAATAACAACATACGTGAAATAAAAAATTAATTTACTGAAAATTATTTAAAAAATAGCATTTAATAACAGAATTCAATTGATGTTATCAAAATGTTTAAATTGTGATAAACGTTTTTTAAATACTTGTTTGCTGTGATAGTAAACTTTACAAAGAGTTTTAAAAAAGAACAAAAAGACGAATTATTGGATTCACAATAAATTGTGGTTTGCAAGAATTTAGAACTTCGGAAAGTTTTGCGTTTTTGTATTCAAAGAAAATTTTTAAATCAAAAAATAATAATTTAGTGATTTTTCACAATTTTTTCGTTAGTCTTACTTTTCCTTTAGCTGATCAAGTTGGACAACAAAAAGGAACATAGATGATATTTATCATACAAATAAAAACTCTATGAGCTGTACATAACTGTTGATAAAATTATGAATTTTTAAATTTGTTAAATTTTTCCTTGAATATTTCTCATGAGGAGCACACAATGTATTTTACTTTGTAACTTCATTTATGGTTGCTGTGTTAACCAATTATTTTCAACTAATAAACATACAATTTATTTTATCGAGTTATATATTTAAGCTATTGTAATTATTAGAATAAAATAAAGTGCAAAGTAAGGAATGTAAATCCCTTATAGTTTATACGTTTTCATATTCACTTTAATACATTCAAATAAATACACTCATTTAAATTTTTATAAAAATGTTAATCAATAGGATTTTATATTTACGTTCTCTTCAAATGACTGTGAAGTAAAACATAGTTTATTAACGTCACATTTTACAACAAATACGAAGATGATTGGCGGAATGTTCAAGGAGACCGAGCTAATTCAAAGGGCTTGGAGCCACAAAACGGCACCTGCCCCAGAAAAAACACTCCCGCACTCAGTCTTTATGGAGAAAAAATTTATTTTTACAAAAGTTTTCCAGGCAATTGGAAACGGACCTCGTAATATTGTACCACAATCAAATGATGAGAAAAATCCGAGCTTACTCTCCACCCTTCAAAATTCTACACAGGGCCAATGAACGAGCCACGGTAGACTCAACGTGCTATAGTTCTATGTGGCGAATTTTTAGTGGAATCAGATCCTAACTTAGGACTCTACGGAGTCGCCTATGATTTCCGTGACCATGACTCCTCCCCCTCGTCTACCGTGGCCACCTAGAAAGTAGGACTTTCAATACTTTACAAAAAGCTTCATTGACCGTTTACATAGAAGTATTTCTATTTATACTGTAATAATTCCTATAATGCTACCATAAGGATAATTTTTACTTTTTATCATTAAGAGACGCATAAAAAAAGACTACTTAAATTAGGATGTAAATTCAAAATTGCTTTTATTTATATTTTTCTTCATAACTTGTTATTGAAAATGGCAAAGGTCAGTCTCTAAATTTAAAAAAGTCGTTTAATTTTTCTAATAATTCACATAATTACTTAAATATAATGTTTAACAAATTCATGGTTTTTAAAACATTCCTCGTTTTTCACCAAAAAGATTCACCAATTTTTTTGAACTAATTTAAATGCAAGCCTTTAACAATCTCAATACACATAGAAACAAATGAATAACTCAATACACATAGAAACAAATGAATAACTCAACTGTCTTAATATATATCTCTCAATACATAAATATTGGAGAATTATCTTAAAATATATAAAAATTAATATTACAGTACATATTGGTATTGATGAAAATGAGGAAAATGATACCCTTAACTTTGGAAGCAAGGCAACTTAACAGTAACACCAACACCAAGGCTGTTTTTTCGCTTAGGCACGCTAGGCCTAGGGCACAGAAGATTTAGGGGGGGAGGCAAAAAATTGGAGGGTGAAAAAAAAAGAGAAAAAATAAATAAAATTACAGTGAACGTACCATCACTTAGCGAAAAGTGAAAGAAACATTTCTGCCCTTAAGGGAATAAAGACTGAAATGAGATCTACTATGAAAAATGAAAAGCTTAACAGTTTGATGTTGCTATGCACTCAAAATGATTTTGCAATGGAAATTGATTACAATAAGTCGTTAATGATTTTCCCGAAAAAATCATTCGTTTTTCGAAGAAAATCTTGATTTTGCAAGTACGATGACAATAACTCAACAAACAAAAAAGATGTCAAATAGTAAAAGATAATAAAGTGATAAGCGATTAAAAAGATGATAATTAACAAGTTGAAAAAAAAGTTAATACAATAATGTATACTCTATATTGTAATTGCAAACGATTTCATTAATTTACTGTTCTAATTTACAAAAGAGAGGACGGTCCGTGATGCCGTAAAGTAAGAAATGAACAAGAGTGGCCAAACCATGCCACTATTCTTTCCTTACGACAGTCAGTCCACAACGCGACAGGCCATAGGTAGTGGATAATGGAAAGGCTATTCAAACAGCAAAAATAAAGAAAGGGGAAAGAATAAGAAAGTTTCAGGAAAATTCCTCCCCAAACAAAACAGGAAAAGTAAGAACTGAAGGAAGAAGGGTGCTCTGGAAAAAGTGGGCGCGTAGCTATTGAAATACCTAGGGCACCGAGGAGGTTAAACACGACCCTGACCAACACTACAAAACTCGTCACCTTAAGCGATATAAACTCAATAGCAGAATTAAGACTTAACAACAGAAAAATCAAGCTAAAACACCAAATTTCTGAAAATAATACAAGTAAAAGCCTGGCTAGCACATTAAAATGGCTTTGTACAGGACACTTTAAGGGCATGTAAATTCAGAAGCACGGGATAAGAAAGTACTCTTTCTGCAAACACTGTCATGACGCAGAACTTTACACAGGATATCTTTCCTCCTGTCCTGCCTTTCTGGCAAAATTGCAGAAATGAAACGCAAATTGCACATTATCTACAAACTCCGTGAGGACTTACACGAAAATCACTGCATCCGGATTGCCAATTCTGTCTATAGGACCTCTGCTTCTATTTAATTATCGTCCATGACAAGACACCAACCAACAGTATATACCACGTATAAAAACAACGCCGCTTTATAAAGGACACCTTTCATAGGCTGTATCAAAGTAAAGCAAACACATCTATTCGCAATTACAAAGAACTGGTGGGGAGAGGATTTAGAAAACTCTTACACAAGCGCGGCAAATACAAAGTCTAATGTTTACAAGTAGAGAGATTTCAAAAAGTTATAGATTAAGTCATTAATTTCAAAGAAAATATTAACGGGAAGGTGAAAGAAATGCAGAGTTTTCCATGATTATTTGAAACAGATGATTTTACATAAAGCAGCTTATTTAATTTTTTAAAAAAATCATTCCTTATCTCCACTTAGGAAAAGAAGGCTTTGTCGAATATAAAAGACATATAAAGCAGTAACAAATTTCAATTAAAAAATCAATATGCTTCCTTTTGAGTGTTTTACAGCTTGGTGTGCAGCACCTTAACATCAAAAAGCTCTCCTCCAAATTATCTTATTGGCAGAGACGTAACTCTCCCACTTTTCCCGTTCCTTTTCAGTTCCCCCCCCCCCTGAAAGGGTAGGGGGAATTATTAAGTCAAAAGAATTCATCTTTCTTTGAACCCCCACACTAGAGGCCGCAGTTTGATGATCAACAATTGGAAACATTTGAATTCACAGCAAAAGAGTTATTCATTATGGAATTTTAAAGTATTTTACTTTTTTAACACGTAAAGAGAAGGGCAATACAAGGAGCTTAAGACTTTAATAACTATTTAACACTTCTGGGGGATTTGTATTTATTATATACATAATTATTTCATTTAATGGTGGGAAAATGTATTTTATGAAGTAAAAAGTATTACATCTGTTATAAAGTATCCGACTACTTGCGATAACATTAACAATTATTATATTAACGTCACACAAAAAGCAACATATGGGGCGTTAGAAATAAAGCTATTCGTTAGATCACCGGAGCTAACCTTGTAATTTTGAACCATGGTCAAGAGACGAGAATGACACCTGAACTGGTACCTCATCCCTCAAATTTCCACTTCACGTGAACGTGAAGACATTGAGCCTCGTCTGATTTCATACGCATAATCCCTTCTGTACGACGAGTCTTAAGGCTACTTGCGACAACTTTTTTTCAAAACAAGATATCAATCATTGGCATGGCCAAGTAATTTTAGCGCGTTTTTCACATGTTGTATTTTACAATAATGCAACTAATGAACTTTTTACTAACAGAAAGTAGTACTGTACTTTAAAAAAATTTTTAAATGGTTAGATTTAAATATGATTCGGCGCATCTAGGGCACAAATGCGACCAAATGCCGAAAACCCGAGGTCAATTGGTTGCTTATTGGCTGAGAAAAAGGTACGACAAAATATGGAACGAAGACGAAGACGAAATTTGCGTCTTAATAGCGCTTTTGTTCCACTACGTGAAAAAACGCGCTAAAAATGGAGATATGGGGATTTTTTTTGTTGTTTTTAGATTTGCTTAATTCATTTTAAGAAAAATATGCTAAAATTGAGAAGAGAAAAAGAAATTATTATTACTAAAAATTGTTTTTTAATTTTAACATTTATTGAAAATAAAGAATAAGTGTATTCTTAGATGAATTTTAAAGAAAATTCTTTAGTAACCGTACAGATACAAAATAGATCTCGTATTTGTACAATTAAATCATAATATCAATTATAAAGAAACGAAAACAACTCCCTTGTGAAATTTTTTCATCTCTCTGCCAGTTAATGTCAATGTAATTTTAATTCAATAAGATTACAGTAACTGTGCTTCCATTTGATACAAAATATTGTATGCACTTTTTGTTTCAATAAATAATCAAATAAAAAGGAAATTTTTAGTCTCTTTACTAGACAGGGGTGGAAACTAGAGTCATGATGCCACGAAAGGAGAGCGAGTTTGTTAAGGAGCTGTACGGCGGGTATTTTAATACCTTTTATGGCATCTAGATGGCCAGGGACGTCTTAAGGTATAGGCCAACTGGGCCCGGGCCTTCTCGTTTCGTTTTGGACTCTGCCTTCAAATAAGAGCAAATCCGAATAATTTTTATGTGGTCAAATATTATTCCGATACACATTCTCCGAAAAACGGGGAATTTCAAACTGCATGTCGTCAACAGGTAAAAGTGGTAAGACTATATTATCATGTGATGACCACTGTCCATGCAAAGACCTAGGTCTAATATCATAAACAATCATTCAATTCACTTGGTCGAAATGTGGGCATCGGTTGAGCTGGTTGGAGCCAAGGTTTTTGAGATTGTGAGTCGTGTATCTTTATTTGTTTCAAATTACAGTTTGAATGAATATTTGACAATGCATGCTATGTACCATCTAGTTTTCAAGATCTCAGGTAGGGCCTATTTTTGCATAGGGGCCCAGGACCTCAAAAATTCTTCTCTGAGCCCAGGGCCTCAACGAGTCTTAAGACGTCCCTGTAGATGGCGGTGGCTATTACGAGGTTTGGGCACAAATACTTGTCTAAAGATTTGCACTATATAGCAACCACAGGAACCTTGACATTTTGAACAAATGTCAAGTGAGAAGGACGACACCGTCGCTGACTCTCCCTCTCCAAACTCCACATCACGTTAACTGGAGGATTTTGAGCCTCAACAGATTTAGTTAACATCAGCCCCTCTTACCCACAGGAATTAGTAGCATTTAGGCTCAAACTCATGACACACCATCCTTGAGTCCGTGACCATGACCACAAGGCTACCTCCGCCACCACCACCTGATGCCATCGCTTGAAGAGGATGTAATGTGCCTTAAATCTATTGAGGCACAAAGCTATCCCACTGGCACAGTGGTCATAGTAACCTAGAGGTTATTATCACGAACTCATGGCTACGTGATGTGGTAGTTTGGAAAGGAGATACCGGCTCAGATGTTGTCCTTGTTAATTGAGTGAGGCTCAAAAATACGAGGTACGTCATCTATAGCCCTCTTGCTGCTTTTATAGTGCGACGTTAATAGACTATCTCACGTTGACGCAATGTGGTAATTTGGAGATTGAGTTGCTAATTCAGGTATCATCCTCGTCACATGACCATGGTTTAGAATTACGGGAACAGTTACATATAATCCGATTGTTGTTTCTGGATGATTGTTTATTGATGTAACACGCAGACTATTGACGTCGGGTGAGTGAGTGAATATTAACGTCACACTGTTCAGCTACACGAGGGCTTTTGGCGACGGTCCACGTAATTTGGAACCATGGTCAAGTGACGTGGACGACACCTGAGCAGGCACCCTCTTTCCTAACTACCACACCAAAAGAAGGACGTTTGAGCTCTCGACAGATTTAACGTGCATCGCTCCCTACACAGCGGGTCTTTAGTGGTTCTGGACTCGAACTCATGACACGCTAGCCATGATCCGATGCCTAAACCACTTGGCTACCGCGGCCCTAGTGTTGCTCAAAGGTGTGACGTTAATAAACTCTCTTCTACATAGGCGTAATATGGCAATTTGGAGATGGGGGCAGTTCAGGGGCCATCCTCGTCACATGTCGTGGTTTAGAATCACAGGCACTGTCATTAATTGCCCGAGTGTTGTTTCTGAATGATTATTTATTGATGTATTACGAAGACTATTGACGTTGGATCTCGTAGTTTTGAACCATGATCAATGAATCTTCGGTTGGCTCTTTCTCCAAACTTCCATACCACGTTAACGTGAGAATTTGGAATCTCTAAATATTTATCGTACATCAGCTTTTTACGCGACTGTATTTTTTTCCTTCCTATTAATATATAAAGTAAATAAATTTAGTATTAAAGTATAGCAGATGGAACGCACAGTACATCATTTGAAGGGGTGGTGGAGAGTGAGTGAATATTCGCGTCGCACTGATTAGCAACACGAGGGCTTTTGGCGACGGACCTCGTAATTTTGAACTATGGTCAAGTGACGAGGACGACACCTGAGCAGGCACCCTCTCTCCTAACTACCACAACACACCAAAAGAAGGACGTTCGAGCTCTCGACAGATTTAACGTTCCTCGCTCCCCTACACAGCGGGTCGTTAGTGGTTCTAGACTCGAACTCATGACACAGCTGCCATCATCCGATACCTTGACCACTAAGCTACCGTGGTCACGCTGTTGACGTCGGATCTCGAACTTTTGAGCCAGGATCAATGGTTCTGCGGTTGGATCTTCCCCCAAACTAAAAAAAATACGCTAACGTGAGCACTTTGAATCTCTAAATATTTAACGTGCATCAGCCTCTTTACGCGACTGCAGCTTTTTTCTTCCTAGTGCGGCGTGCAATTAATTAATATATTTAAATAAATCTATTTAGTGGTAAAGTGGTCGTGCTCTTTGCACCAATTGCAAGACTCAGCAAGCCTCTCCATATCACATCTTGAACTGCTTGGGTGGGACTTTCCACGGAGGACCTTTTTTACTCTCCCCTCCTGGTATTGGACTTCTTAAGGGTCAATGGTCTTTTGGGTCTTGTCTGACTCCGTTAAACGGACTGAGGATTAGCCACAATAACAACAACAGTGTTAAAGTATAGCAGACGGAACATAGAACTCATCATTTGAAGGGGGAGGGAATAGTAGACTTATTCAAAAAGAAGTTAACACAATATTTAATCATTATATCTAATTAAAGGATTGAAACATTTTTCTGTTTGAAAAAAATTATATTCAAATTTGAATCTTATTATCCGACATTAAAAGTCAATGCCAAAAAGTTTTTTCCCTAAACCCTTCCCTGATCAACGAAATATCCAGACAGCCCCCCACGGAACGAGGTTTCCGCACGAAAGCTCCTTGCCTCCCATTGTTCTCCTTTGCATAAATCATACGCGCTCCGCCACGTGCCTCGGCCTGACACCATCCCAAAATTAACGCCAAATATTTCTCTAAATCAACATCATTATTATGATTAGTGTGCCTCGGGACAATTTGCATCAGTTTTTTTTCCCTTTCCTGACTTTTAATATGAAACCAACCTCACCTATTTCGCTTACCTGTAAACCCGTAATGGAAATTGAAATGCTTTTGTATTATCCCTCTGTGTTGTGTACACAATTACGGTATTGTGGCCGGGAAAAAAGGAATTATGTAACCTTTCAGAGCCCAGTTTATTTGTACAGAGGATGGAAAAGGAAAAATATGGCCATGTTTCTCTGTTTACGCTCCTGTGCGGCCCGACAATGCTTTTGTCTCGTGTGTAGGGAATTCTCAGACTTGTTTCTTTCCTGTTTTCCCTTTGATGGGAATTTGTAATGAATATATACGGAGTTTTGATTTTAAAAGAGCTATATCTGGAAATCCTGGGATATAGATTCGATTTCTAACATGCTGCCTTTTATTGTGATTCTTGTTCAATGATTATGTAAATTTTTCAGATGTTTGAATTCTGTAGACGGCATAGGGATTTTAAATTTAGCTGTAATTAACACACACCCCCATACAATTCTTATATGAAAAACCAGTATTATGTATTATTTAAATGGATGTTCCAGAATGCTCTTTACGTGTGATTCGTTCGTTAATAAGTTTCCATCAAGTATAATACAAGATCATGCCATGCTTGATAAGAAAAGTTTTTTTGGTATTAAATCATATGATAATATTTCTAATTAACGGTATCCGACTACTTGCGACAACTTTTTTTAAAAAAAATTGGAGATATAAGGATTTTTTGTTGTTTTTAAATTTGTTTAGCATATTTTAAGAAAAATATGCTAAAATTAAGAGGTGAAAAGAAATTATTATGATTAAAATGCAGAAAAATGGGTAAAAATTTATAAAAAATTATATAAACGTGGTTTATATAGTTTATGAACAAAAAGTTTATGAACACATTTTCAATTCTGATGTGTTGCTATGTTATTAATTTTTGAAATGGCCTTCAGGATAAAAGATATTTTAATTTTTACAAAAACCAGAGCACTTTATCCTAGTTATTATATGAAATTGCTTAAAAAAACAGTGATTATATTCACGTAAGGGACAGTAAATTTTGTAATAAATCAGTAGTTGATAAATCTGAAGGTTAAAACACTTCTACTATTAAACAGAACATACACAAAAAATTTCAGTTAGTTGTTTTCAAAGCTTTTTGAGCAATCGATGCCCCCGCTTGAACATTTAAAAAATATACACACACACATTTCGAATAACACGCGTTTTAAACTACGACATCTTGCTTAAAGTAATGGCATCTGCTTTTACTAAAACAATTGTAGTTTTTGTTCTAGAGAACGTAAAATAATAAACTTGGTATTCTTATAAAGCTAATAAGGTGGCCTATAAAATAAAATCATAAAAATATTGTCAATTTTTGACAAAATTCACAGTTTTAGGGTAGTCGGATACCTTAATACCTTAAACATGTTTCAAAGTTTCAACTCCCGTCAAGCATATTTTGTGCTACTTGTATTTACCCTGATTGATTAATTGATTGCTTACTACCATCAATCACGCTTTGTAACAACTAGAGGCCTATTGGCGGCGAACCTTTTAATGTTGAACCACGACAAATGACGCGTTTAACACCCGGTTGAACACATTCTCCAAAATTCTATATCACATCTGCGTGAAGACTTTGAGCCTCGATATATACTCACTTCCAGCGCAGTTTCACAGCGGGGTCTAGGACTTCATCTCGATACCGTACAGCAGGGGTGGGCAGACTTTCCAGGGTATGGGATACTGTTAACTTTTTCAAGGTGTTACGGTCCACCCAGTCTCTACTCTAGCTGGCAAAGCTATTCCACAAATATGTTTCTTTTAGTATGCACGTCTTAAGCCTTAGTAAAAGCGATCACTCCAAAATGTCTCGGCGGTCCACCGGTCGATCGCGATCGACTTAATCTCATCTCTGCCGTACAGCAGTCACAGAACCGCGTCTGTAGATATGTAGGTCGGTGCGATATCACAATGAAATCCCTGTCCAGACCGATGCATCCAACACTGAATGCGTGATGTTTGGTGAGGTTCTCGGGCCGATTGCGTGCCTCGTTCCCTCCAGACCAGGGGTCGGCAACCTGTGGCACACGATACAATTCTCAGTGGCATTCCGCACTACTCAAAAATTTTGTCAATTTTTGAATGGTTGGAAGTTGATAAATTATTAATGTGCCTTCTTGACAAACATCTTCAGAATTATGGGCCTTTAAGGAGGTTCACCCATGTGACGGCCTGTTTTTTAAGCATTCTTAGGGAATTTTTTTTGACAACCAGTAAAAAGATAGAACTTTAAGTTTTTCATCATTCATTTATATGTATTTTAAGAGTATGTATATAAATGGTTTTTTTTCTATGTCTTCATCATAAAAAATAGAAATATTTTGAATTTTGGAATGATCATAGTCCATTTGGTGCGTATATATGTGCTGAGTCTACCCTATATATTTGAAGTCTTTCGGTCAGACCGTTCTCAAGATATGATGGAGGAAAGTTTGAAAAACACAGTTTTGAGAAAAGCGCGTTTAAAGTTTCAAGTCCGATTAAAACGCAATGAAAATCTTAACTTAGCGCTACAAACAGCTTCTCTTCTAACACCTGCTTCTTTATAACGACTTCGAATTTTAAAAAATCACTTTACCACCGTATTCTAGACATGTTAAGGAAACAATTAATGAAGAAAAATTTATTTTTTATTTTTTTAAACCCATTAAATAGGTGAACCCCCTTAAGAAATTATCGAAAAAATCTGAAAAATAACTCTAAAGAAAAATTTACAGCTATTTTGTAAATTATTAAATGTCATTGCTGGAGAGATTGAAGAGATAATTATTTGAAGAGTACAAACTGCATGTACTCTGCTTTCCACTTTTGGTTCAATATATCTTATTAAAAATCCTTTCCTCATATATAAAAAATTTCGATTCCAAAAAAAAATATGCTAACAAATGAATGCTCAGAATCGTGTCAAATTGAAAGTCACATTATATCCCTGATTTTGCGACATGAAAGTAGAGCGGGGGCTAGGTTCCGATTAGCATTTTTATTTATCTTTTTATTTAACAATAGTGAAGGGAAATACTTATATTTTATGTTGTATGTTTCTTACTTTAACAAATATGTTTAAAAACACATAATATATGTGCTATTTTAATTTTTTTTTTATTTTGTTGAAGAAATAAATATATTTTATGCAGTTTATTTTTTATGTTAAGAAATATCTTTAAACGGTGCACAAAATTAATATATAATAAAACTGTAAATATATATATCCAGTGGCGCACACGAGGGGGGTGTCCTAGGGTCCAGACCCCCCCCCCAAAGTCCTCGAGATTTTTTCGATTGATGATAATCCTATATATCTATAATGTAAAATTTAATTAAGTTCTTGCACTTAACAATTTATTTTATTAATTAATGCTAAATAATAATTCAATAATTTATTTTTTACTGTTTTTTGTTAACAAATTCGACAAAATCAGAAGAATCAATTGGTGTTGTCTTGAGGTATCATACCAGTTGGGGGACTTTCGACCATGAAATTTTTTTGTGTTGCTAATGTATATATCTATATTATTCACCTTTATCCTATCGCGGGAATCGAATTATTTCAAAAATGTCCTACTGTGTGCTGAATTAAATTGGTAGATTGGTTTGGCACGCCAAAGCTAAAAGGTTGCTGACACCTGCTACAGACTCTTACGCATGATCCCCGTCACCAGGCATGATGCTGGTCGACGAAGAGCTGTACGCAGTCCAAAGCATCTTGAACGTTGTCGCTGATAGACCCGAGTCAAGTACAAGAGCTGTTGCTCATCACGTAAGTGTGAGTCATCAGACTGTTTGTAGAGTGTTAAACGAAAATCACTTACACCTCTTCCATTTTCAGCGAGTACAAGCTTTGAATCCGGCAGACCATCTTCTCCGACTGTCAGTGGGGGATACAGAAAAATGTTCGCTGCAGCTGGACTTCATAGTTCATGTGCTGTGTGAACAGTTATGAACAGTTATTGTAAACATTACACTTGTCAATGACGCTTTCAATAAACACTTTGTCTTTCCTTTCATCTCTCATTTTTTGTGTTTGTGCCTCACCGCGTCACTTGCGCCCATACATTCCTATACAATAAACGATTGCTACAATGTTCTGTACCTACCCTTAAAGTTTTCACCATGAATTCGGGACCACCCTGTATAGTTCAAATGAAACTGAAGTCATAAAAAGGATCAGAATTTGCACTGTAATCAATACTTTCGCATTTACAGTAATTTTTAATCAACTTTTATTCCCTATACATATAATTCGCGGGAAGTTTTTAAATATATTTTAAAAAAAGATTGATTATAGTTAATCGGGATGAGAAGCGAGAATTATATCTTTTTTTAATTAGAAAAAGTAATTAAAAACTCGACTCATTCCAGTGATTATACTTTCACAAAGGACAATAATTTGGTAACTTATTGTTTTATGAGTTTTTATTTGTTCTCTGACAATTTACCTGTAAATTTCTTTTTCGGTAATATGCGCTTCAAATAGTATTTTTTTTCCTATGTTGTTTTTCGTTCTTTATTATTGGAGTTCTTTCAAGAGAAAATTATTTAATATGCAAATTAGAAGGAGTCAATATGCTAAGCCATTAATTAAAAACAGTACACCTTAGTCTTAATTATTTCAAATCTTTAAACTGAAATAAGTATGAATTGTGAAAGTTGTTTCTCGCAAACACACACAAATCATAGTAAGATCTTAGAATGGAGCACTTAAGTTTGTGGCACATGCAAACTTAATATATATAGATTTAATATAATTTTCGAAACAAAACTTTACAAGACAGACTAACTCGGAAAAATAATTTTAAAAAATAAATTAATCGCTTAAGATACCTTAAATTTCCAGCATTTTAATAGAAATTTAAATCTTTTTCAATTTTTACTATTAGTTCTCTCTCTCTCTCTCTTTATATATTTTGTTCAAATTTTCAATCGTTAATAAAATACGTTCAGTTCATCCATTCAAGCTCACATACATTTTTTAAAGCTTGTAGTGGATGACACTTGATGTTAATATACAGTTTTTTCAAATCTTTAACTTCATTAATTAAATTTTACTTTTTAATTTTAAATTTATCCTGCGTTATTTCTGTCGAAATTATATCTAGTTGGAATAAATGGCGCCAGTACGTTTTTCTAACGAAGTGGGAATTGACTTTAAAAAAAATTATGACTTGTTATATATAATCACACGGGTGATAATAACGTTATTTATGAATATTTTTTTTCTTTCAGGAGTTCACGTTATTTATCTTAAATACTACACTTCATTTTTTTAAAGAAAATAAATATTTCATTGATTTGAACTAACTAGAATGTACGATAACTCCGGTAGAAAGGCTTTGAAATCTGTTTCAGATTTTTAAAATATATATATATATGTTTCTTACACAAAGAATTTCTGGAATACAAGGGCAATTAGGAATAATAGTATAATGAACTATCAGACCAAGTGTAATACAGTTGAAGCACCAGCAAGTAAATTATATCTTAATTTTGTGCAAAATGAATGAGAAAACACTGAATCATACTAATGTTGCAGCATTATTTAAATTCAGTAGAAAACAAAAATTGTAATAAAATAAAAATTCCAAGACAGAGAGTGAAGATAATGTTAGCAATATATCTCATTCAATCTTTAAAAAAAAAAAACAGTAAAGAAATTCTAAATTGAAATAATACTGCAACAATTCTTTTTTCTTCTTCTTCAGTAGAATGCAAAGATTATAATGGAATTAAAAATTCAAAAAATAAATAAATCGAGTGAGAGTATTAATTTCCCATTTCGAGCAGATTTAGTTAAGAAAAATCAAATTAAAAATGCGATGCAATAATCTTTTTTTGACTGAATGTAAAAATTATTAAAGAGGGGAAAATTTTCCCAAACTATTTATGAAAGAAATGCGAGACCAGTGTTTCAATGTGTCATTTTGGCCTATTAAACGAGTAAAAATGCTCTGTATTCCAACGTTGTAAATTTAATTTTTCTTTCGAAAAATAAATAAAAAATTGTATAAAAATTCTGTTTTTAAATCAATTATCGGGTTCAATAACAATAATCAATGGCTACTAACAGAATTACACTTCTATTTCATCACAATTACATTAAAAAATAAACAGAAAGAAAAAAAATAAAGAAAAGTATAAATTTCATTTCCACAAACAGAGATACACATCTCACGATCGTTCTCTTCTTTTTCGAAAACAATAAAAATTCTTTTTCTTCTTCTGCACAGTTTTGCGAGTTACTGGCAATTAATTTGAAAAGAGAGAGAAACTTTTTCCTTTTTCTTGAACACGCTAATTGCACCAAGAAAACTATCCCGCGGTAAAACTTTGTTGTCAATAAATCTAGCAGGCGGTTTCTGGTACCCTCTGGTTAAGAAAGGATCCCACGTTTTATTTTTTTCACGTGTGTTTTGGATTATTCAAATCCGAACTCTTTAATTTACTTTAAAACTTCTGCTACAGTTGTTCAAACACTGCCACAGGAAATGCATCTGCTTAAAAGGATGGAAAAGTTCTTTTCTTTTTAGGGTTAAGATTTCGCGGCGAGGTAGAATTTAAAATAAATACATTGCCGATTGTTATATTTTTATGTTCATGCTCTTTGGTTTTTTAAATAATATGCAAATAAGCACTGGAGATGTTTTTAAAAAGTTGAGATGAGTATTAACTTATTTCGAGCTGTTTTTAAAGGAAGGCTTGCAGAAATATTAAGACATCTGTCATTTTTTCTCCCTTTATTTTTGTGTAAGCTCATTACAAATACAGTCAAAATATATTTAATTCTACTAAGCTTTATATTTGTATAAATTTTATAAATCTACTAGCAATTACACACCCACTTCGTGGGGCTTTTCATTATACTGTATGACTATTGATTGCTCTTAAGTTATTTTAATCTGGGTTCCTTAGCATATCACTTGTTATGGAAATAGTGCCAGTTTATCCATTGGAAACTTAGGCCCGGGGCGGCCCGGATAAGCTGATTTAACCAGACTTTCTTGTTATAAATTTCAATCCGCCACTGCCAAGGGGACCTGTAGATCTTCTGCGCCCAGGGCCCGAAATGAGATTAAATTAGATACTGCATAAAAATAACGATTTCTTGATTCAGCCACATAAATTTATTTACACTTTAAATTGGAGCACATGCTAAAATATTTACAAAAATGTAAGTTTAGTAGTCAACAGAATTAAGTTCCTGCATGGACGCGGACATAGTCTGGATAGCGGAGTTGCTTATAGTACTACCTCACTCGAAGACGGATAGAGTCAGAGTGCCGTCTTCTAGTGTGACCACTTGCTTCACTTCGCGTCTCATCTACCCTTCAAGTGTCCCCTCTCGACAGCAGCTTTCCACAACTACCACAGTTCTATCATTTAGTTTTTAATTTATTGGAAAACATTACATTAAATTTCGGCTCTTGATTTAAAAAGAATACGACTTGAATTTTTACAACAGAAATATATTTATCTTGTTCGTCCCCATAATTTCCCCTTCGAAATCAATTTACACAAACCCCATTTTTAGCGGATGTCCAGTCAACAGAAAGAACATCTTTACTAAATTTTAAGTTTTGTAAGCCTAATAGTTAAAAAACGGGTTTTTTTTAAAAATCTGTAACACCCTCATCGCTTCTCCCCTTTGGAAGACGATTTTCGCAAAAATCCCGTTCATAGCTGATCCCTGCCCAACAAAAGATACATACTTATCAAATTTCAAGTCTGTACATCTAATAGTTTAAAAAATGCCTAATGTTTTTTAAAAAATGGCGCCTAATAGTTTGAAAAATTTAATGAATGTGTGTGTGTGTGTGTGTGTGCGTATAACTCCTCCACAAACCCTTATAAAGGTGGAATTTCGCAAAACCTGTTCTTAGTAGATATTTACTCAACAAAAGAAACATACCTGCCAAGAGTTAATGATAATTACATTAACGTCGCACTGTAAAGCAACACAAGGACTATCGGTGACGGACCTTGTAATTATGAACCTGGGTCAAGTGATAAGGACAACATTTAAGCTGATGCCCCCTCTCCAAACTACCATGTCATGCCAATTGGAAAGTTTTGAGTCGGGACGATTTAACGAGCATTAGCCTCTCTACGCTGCGGGTCTTCAGTGGCACTAGGGCTCGAACTCATGACATACTTGCTACCAGGGCCGGTTTATCCATTGGACGCTTGGAGGGGCCCAGGGTTCGGAAGGGCCCGAATAAGCTTAACTTAGCCGCATTTTCTGGTTATAAATTTCGATTCTCCAGTGCCAAAGGGGCCTGTAGATTTTCTGAGCCCAGGGCCCAAAATGAGACTAAATCGACACTGCCTGCCAAAAATACGCGACCAAGACCACGACGCTACTGTGGCCACTAGATTCAGCTAAAAAGACTCTGTTGTTTAAAATGACGTTGAGTTTGCTGTACGCTAAAAAAAAATAATTTAGAATCAAAGCCAATCTATACTCTAGAATGCTTGTCGTTGTTCAAAATTAAGAGGTCCATTACTAATAGTCTTAGAATTGTTTCTGTTACATTGACCGACTTAAAAAAAATGAGTGAATCGAATTAAAATAAGAAAGAAACGACTATTTGAATCTGCGAGTCTTTTAGAAATAAAAATGAAAATGCGAACAGTAAAAATGAGATCATTAAATTTTCCAATGCAAAAAGGAAAACAAAAGCATGAATGAATGATAAGCATCATTCTTCATGCTTGAAAGATAAACATTTAAATCTATATTTTGCAATGTTCACAGCACAAGACCGCGAATGTGTTTTTACTACAACCGTGAATCATGACTGATCTATATCTCATGAAGATTTGACATATTTAAGCCGATAGGTATCAGTAAAATTTATTTCGATTTTTTTTTAAATAAAGTGTCCTTGTATAGTAGTTTTTCCCTTGTTATTTCAACTGAAGAAAAAAAAAATCATTTAAGCCTATTTCGAAAGAAAATTAAAAATATTTTTAAAACATTATTACACGGAGAAAAAAGAAATACTCAAAACTGAGCACATGGACTTACTCATTCTGAAATGAGTTTGTTTATATCAGATTTGAACGCCTGCCTTTTCGAATATGAAACATTACATGTACTCAAAATTTCAAAAATGGTTAATTAACACTATCAAACAAATTAAAAAAGATATTTAGGATTAAAGAAGTTTTTTTAATATACTGGCTACATATTTTAAAGATAGGGGTCCAACAACAAATTTAGTTCTCATAAATCTTCCGAACTATTTTTCCTTTCTACCACGCTACCCGCGGACGAACACATGAGTACTATATTGTTTTGATTTTGTTATGACTTTAAGTCAGAGAGAACAGTCTTTTTCTTGACTTTAGAATTAAAGTTTTCACCTATTTTGTTTAAAAAAAGTATGTGCCTTGTTTTTAATATAAGGCTTTTATAGGAATTTAGCGAAAAAATGTGAAACTTTTTTTTTTGACGGATTACTTAAAAAAACAAATTTAAGGTATGTGGCTACCTTCGGAGCATTTTATTGAAACACATTTTCAACTAAAAAAACACTTTTTTCTTTAAAAAGGATGTGCATAGAACTAGGAATTAAGGTTAAAGTGTAGTATAGGGGGGGGGGCCTTGGCGATGTCAAATTTTTTTGGTGACCAAAATCGATCGCCAAGCTACTTCACTTAGCGATAGGTTTCCCGAAGCCAGAATGAATTCATCTCACCATAATATCTATATAAAAATCCAAAGAAAAATCGCCAAATCGAAAGCCCCCCCCCCTATATTACACTTCAGTCAGGAATTAAAATATAATTCCACAAAATTTTAAATTATTTTGGATAGATTGGGAATTTTTAGTGAAAAATTGCAGTTACAGTAAACCTTGTATTGAAAATTCTAATTAATATATTCAAATAATATTAAAACTGCACAAAAATAACAACATTATCTGTGCCTAGAGCGATAAAATTTATAATATTTTTTGAAATTTGTCAATTTTTTTAAAAAATGTTTTTTTCTCACAAATTGTATGTGCAATAAAATGCATAAATACATACATAGAGATTATAGTCTATAATACAAATAAAAATTTTCTGAAAATTTCAATTCAATATCTTAAAAAGAAATCCATTTGTGAACTTTACTGTGAAGCCAAAAAACATAGTTTCTCAGACAATGCTTTTAAAGATTTAAATACAATATGAAAAATGTTCTACTCGTTGTACATTTCTTAAACTCACCATATTTATAGCTCAAACTCTTTAGCTTCATGTTTAACTAATTTTTTAACCCTTTTGCTGTTTTCTGGAGAGTTTTATAGATTCTAAAAATTGTTGAGTTTAGTAAAATTTTCATGAAAAATAGCAATGAGGATCTTTTACACAAAATTCTAATGAATGTATTCAAGTAATATTTACACAGCACATAAATAATGGAACATCTTTATATGTATTAGGAATTAAAAGTTTTTTAAATATGCCAAATTTTATGCAAAAACTCGATTTTTTAAAAAATTAATGATTTTTTTCCATTTAAATGCAATGAAGTACATAAATACAGTGAACCCCAAAAGTGTTCGTACACTTGCAGTTTCCTATAAAATTTAATGATTTCGACTAATAAAAATTAATGTATAGAAATTGTAATTTTTTTATGATATCTGCAACTTGTTCTTAATGGAATGACATAATTATTTTTTTTTAAAATAGTATAACTATTAATTTTAAAAACTAATAATCAAAAAGCTACTGAAAAATTACGCCACAAAAGTTTTCGTACACTTAACAAAAATCTCAACATTGCTTTAAATATTGTATTTCTTTCTTAATTTAGAACTTAGTAGGATATCTTTTAGTGTCCACAACAACTTTTAAACATCTTGGTATAGATTTAATCAGTTTTTTGTAATTTCTGCATCGATTTACCTCCATGCTTCTGTGATTATTGTTTTTACTTCCCATTATGTGTTTATATGTCATGTTTTCTTTTTATTTTAAATCTAGTTCTCCCCAAATATGCTCTGCGGGGCTAAATAAATTGATTGAGGAGGTGTTTTCACAAAATTTTGGGGCAGTTATAAAAACACCAGCGGTGTACATTGAGAGCATCATTATCCTGTTAAAAAATGAAGTCATATTCAATATCAAATTTTGGACAGACAATTTAAAATTTCTCTTTAAAATATTTAACTAGAGCTCATGATTCTCAATACCATCAAAATTACCTAAATCTGTAGCTGATTTACGCCCCATACAAGAACACTTCCACTTCCATGGTTCATTCATCCTACTAGATTCTTGTGACTAAGTTTCAGAAAATTCAAAATTGTCAGGAAAGTGATTGGGATGACAGAAAATTCAACATTTTTGGTTCTGATGGGCATATAATAGTTTTAAAGGAAAAAATGAGGCATTTAATTCCGTGAATTTATGTGGAACAAGAGCTCCTCCAACTCCATGCTTTAACACAGAGGTGTTCTTGCAGGGGAGGGTGGGTGTAAATAGGCTTCAGGATTAGGTAATTTGGTATTTTTTTATGGTATTTAGAATCATGAGCTATATTTAAATATTTTAAAGAGAAATTTTAAATTATCCTCTCA
The DNA here is from genome assembly GCA_019973975.1 of Trichonephila clavata. NCBI lineage: Eukaryota > Metazoa > Arthropoda > Arachnida > Araneae > Nephilidae > Trichonephila > Trichonephila clavata. Next base: position 50,122 of record BMAO01012349.1, read on the forward strand.
AAATTTGGATATTTTAGACGACTTCATTTTTTAACAGGATAATGACGCCAGGCGAACTGCTCTCAACGTACACTGCTGGTGTCTCTAAAACTGTACCCAAAATTTTGAAAACACCTCCTCAATCAATTTATTTAGCCCAGCAGAGCATATTTGGGAAGAACTAGATTTAAAGTAAAAAGAAAACATGACATATAAACACATAATGGGAAGTAAAAACAATAATCACTGAAGCATGGAGGTAAATCCATGCAGAAATTACAAAAAACTGATTAAATTTAAAGACATTTAAGACAAGACATTTAAAAGTTGTTGTGGACACTAAAAGATATCCTACTAAGTTCTAAATTAAGAAAGAAATACACCAATATTTATATATATATATAAAGCTATGTTGATATTTTTGTTAAGTGTACGAAGACTTTAGTGGCGTAATTTTTCAGTAGCTTTTTGGTTATTAATTTTCAAAAATAATAGTTATACTATTTTTTTAAAAAATAATTATGTCATTCCGCCAAAAACAAGTTGCAGATATAAAAAAATTACAATTCCAAAATATTAATTTTTATTAGTCGGAAACAATAAATCTTATATGAAATTGCAAGTGTACGAACACTTTTTGGGTCCACTGTATATACACAGAGATTAGATTCATAACACAGATACAACTAAATAAAACATGTTCTAAAAATTTAAATTCAATATCTTAAAAATATTTTATGTAGGGATCAGCATCTGGTTTTGTTAACTCCAATTCCAGTTTACTAATTATGCTATAAATTTGATTCTAGATATCGTAGAAACAAAAATAGAGTGTTTTATGGAATCTGAAATGTATTGGCTATAAAATAAAAACACAAAAGTAATTTTGAAAATTTTCACCAAAACTGCGAATTTTGGGTAGTCACATATCTTAATGAAATTTACTTGATTCATAATAAGTCATATTGTTTGATTTTTTGGGCACTTGCTTATAGGCAAATAATAATTTAAGTCTTCCTTTGCAACATTGGAATAATTTTAGTTTTATTTTCATATTGAACTTTAAAATGGCTATTTCAAGAATACCTTTATTGTGACTATAGTGTTTTGTTTATTTGGATGAAAATAAATGAAGTATATATATCAGATTCTTTGTATTTAAGCCAATATAAATATATTTTATACTTTTTCTCATTAAAGAAAGGTAGAGAAAAATTATATTCTTACCGTAAAATCTGGCATATCATGCATACCATCGTATAACACGCACTTATACTTTCAAGTAGCAATTTTTAATTTCTATGTTTATTTGCTGTATAATGTGCACCCCTTTTTCATGAAGAAACCTGAGATGTATGTGAGCCATGCTCTTAAAGTTTGAAAGTCATTTATTCTAAGCTTTAGTAAAAAATAGTATACATCTAGAAGTGCAACCTTTCAAGTTCATAAGGAACGCCATTTCTTTTAAATGAACAACATTTCAATCTATGTAGAAATCTAATTTTTTTCCTATGCTCACGTTTTTTTAAAGCTTTCATTTTTATACCTGGCATGTAACATGCACACGTTAAATTCAATCTTATTTTTTTGTGTTAAAAGTGTACATCATACGCCAAATTTTACAATGCATATTACCACAACAATGACAATGTTCAAGATAACTTGTTAAGTTGGTGACCCTGATTTTGCATGAGTCGTATGCGCCAGATTGACAACCATGTGTTTATTACATATAATTTCGACAATATGGTTGCAAAAATATGTAAGTACCAAAAATTAATACGGCTTGGGTACAAAAACTCCTATTTGCAGGTATGTTGTACACAAGTGGGAAAAACATAAGAAATCTTGGTACTTATGTATTATCGCAACCAACTGGCGACATATATGAAATGAAACACCTGTTTGCCAATTCAGCACATACAACTCACAGGAAATTGGAGGATACTTGCAAATTATTGCCAATTCTAAATAACTCGCTGAGTTGGCCACCCTGATTTCCTATGTGTGGTACATGCTGAATTGGCAACCAAGGGCTTAATTTCGTATAATGTCACCAATAGGTTGCAATAAGACACAAGTACCAATGGGGGTTGCTAACTAGGCAAGTTATTATTAGATTTGGCATTTGTTGTGATAATACCTAAGTGCTGAAATCAGTAGTCTGACACACATGAAGACCCAAAAATTTAAAATATAGTTTTAAAAAACACTCTTTTATCGAACTAAAATCTCAATATAAGAATAAAATGATTAACGAGAGAATGTCATTGTGGTAAAAGCGTGGGGGCCTTTGTACTACATTTTTACACTAACTCTGCATTTTGGAATAGAACTAGTAAGAAATTATAACAATATTGAGCACCCCACACTTTTATACGCAGTTATTATTTTTCCGGTTTCAATTTCTTTATTTCTTTCTGCTTCTTTTCTTGGCATTTCTAAATACCTTGTGCTCTATTTCTTTAAATCCTGGCACTCATATTTTTCTAATTTGTTTTCTATAAAAAATTACTTACATTTTTGCTTTTTAATGTAATTCCTTTTTTGCCAGGAATAAGCCATTCTTTTAAATTATTTTCATTTTGAGTTCGTAGTGGGAGACTGTCATCATTGATTGAAAACTATCGGATGGCAAAATTTTATTTGCAGCGATTTCAAAACCACTTCTAAAAGATATTTAATGTGTAGTGTACTGATAACAAATTAGTTCCTGTATATATATATATTGTTCCAATGTGTGATATTTTTTGAACTGTTGTTTTATCCTTCATGTGTAATATTTATAAAATTGTATTTTTTAAACCTTTTAGCTTGTTTCTAAATTATGAATGCTTTATTTTTAATTTGCATTAATTTCATTTCTGCTTGTTAGCATTAATCTTCATTTTTAATATTTCCACTCATAATTTATTTTAAATTTTGCACATAGTTCAGAATTTTTCTCTTTTTTTATATGTATATGTTTTTGTGGATAAAAATTAATCTATGAATTTCATACATTTTGCACTTTCTGCCAAAGACCATTGGTTTCACATTTGTAGACTTTATCGTCATGTTCTAAATACTCATATGGGCGTAGCATAACACTACATGTGTTATGCTAAATTTTGTAGATAGCCATTTAGAAAACTATATAATTATGAACAACATTTGTAAAATTTTACTCTAATGAGGAAAATTTCAAAATTCCTCTCAGAACCAGCTATTTATAAATTCTTCAGTAAATAATTTAGATGACTCACATATCCTAACATGTAATTTATTTGAAACAACACTGTTTGAAAGGCATTTTCACTCACATTTCATAACTCAAAGACATGATTTGATAAAAAAAAAAGCTGTTTATTTATGTACTTTTATACACTAGAACCTATATTTAAAATGATAATTCAATGTATATTATATTAAACAGCTGTTCTGTACAAATAAGGATGGAGTTGACTATAATATAGATTAGATACTGTTTATAAAAAAATCAATATATATAAAAAAATAAGTTATTGAAGAAAACATGTTTCAAAAATTTCACTTATATTGTTAATTTTGTAATGTATATATGTATGTGTACAATTTCCAGAATAAATATTTCAACAATATGATTTTGGTTTGTTTTATTTTTCTTGTTAACAGTGAATAATTGAAAAAAGGTATTGAAAATAAAATTCTGTACACCAAGTAAAATTGCTAAATTATGATTCTATTGGTCCTTATGATGTTATTTTTTCTTCTGAATGGGTGCTGAAAACTTCTCTAAAAGCTCTTTCCATTAGGTTAAAAACTAAATGTTTTGTTAATGCAAAAATGTACTGTTAGAGTTGTTTTTACATTCTTCTAAGGACTAAAATTTTTAAGTATTTTAATTAAAAAAAACATTAACTTAAAAACTATTATATTTGTTTTCTTGGTGATAGGAAAGTGTAAAATCAGTTGCTTTAACAAAAAAACGAGCTTAATTTGTAATATAGCAATGCATTTTCTTTATTTCCATGTGGATAGGTTTCTATTTAAACAAAACAATTGATATAAAGAGTACTTACACACCTGGGCCTAATGAGTGTTACTTTAGTCAAAAGGTTTTTTTTCTTCAGGTTACATAATATGTAAAAAAGCTATTTCTTTCTGGCATTGTTTTGAAATTTTTACTTAGAAAAATCTGTTATTTATCATAATGTTTCCTAGATATTTCTAATAACTTATTATTGAAGGGCTGAATTTTTTTAAATAAAAGTTAATTTTCTGCTTGTATATGATTTTAAGGAAACAATATAATGCTTCTAGAGAAACATAAATATAAATAATGAATCAAATTGCTTCTGGAACTAGTTCAAAATGCATACACATTTGTTAAACGATAACATCGAATTTATTTTTGCAGTTTTCAAAGATTTATATTTGCGGTATAAGTTCGAAGACATGCAGTTTGTGATCAAATAATAGTTGCATTTTTTTTTTTCGAAAAGTAATATTTTTGTTGATACTTGCGTTTTGTCACCACCGTATTGGCGACATTATATAAAACGAAGTACATGGTTGCTAATTCAGCGCGTAGACACATGCGAAATCGTTACTGCCAATTTGGCGAGTTATCTTTAACTTAGGCACTTTCGCGATAATATGCGAGTACCTTTTTGTTACACACAATAAATGTAAAATGAATTTTGATTTCGAAGTTAAGTGTAAAAATTTCATGAAATGAAAATAAAATAATACGTAAGATGTAGAAAGTGAAAATTTACAACTCGGGTATCACATTTTTAAATCCCTTAAGATTTGGGTTAATAAATATTTTTCTGTTAAAAATTCATATTAGATACAACAGTACCGAAAATAAATACTATACATACTCATTTTATTGTTTTAAACTCATATTTGATACATTAACAGATTCAAATACGAGTGCATTATATACTCATATCGATCTTTCATTCTCAAAAATTTGATCCCGTAACAGGTTCAAAAATGAGAATGTACTTGTGTCTCAATATGAGAATATGCGATTCTCAAATCTGAGTAAGCGTGCATCGGAGCTATTTTGAGAATGTGAAGTACTCAAAAGTGAGTGTGAGCTGTTTGCTCTCAGTTTTGAATATCGTTTCTCGCAGTGTAAGACAGATAG
>BMAO01012350.1:0-28802 GCA_019973975.1 Trichonephila clavata
CACGAAATTGAACTCTAAAATAAAAATTTCACCTGTAGAATTATCACACACATCTTGAAGAAGAATATGCAAATTACAGGAAACCACCATATGGCGCGGATAGTACGTCCCAATGACAAGAGTGTAAGAGAGGGGTATATAAAGAATGGCGGCAAAGAAGTAAAATTGTTCACAAGGGCTTTAAAAGCCTTTCAGTGCAATAACCGCATAGTTATGGCACAAAGGAAGCATTCGGATAATTTTTTACGTGGTAGAATTATAGGACGACTGGAATATGGACGAACCGAGCAGGAAGTATCCGAGGAACTTGGAATCGCCCAGAGTGTCATCTCCAGGCTTTGGCAACGATTCCAAGATGATGGTAATGTGAGTAGTTGTTACAGCACAGGTCGCCTCCGAGTTACAACGCCACCAATGAGGACCGGTATTTGGCAGTTACTGCCAAAAGAAACAGACGGAGCACAGCATCAGACCTTTCTTGTCAGCTCTCTTCAGGTACCGGTACGACAGTTTCAAGGCAGACTGTGTACAGACGCTTAGGGCACATTGGTCTGTATGCTCGTAGGCCTGTCAGATGTGCTCCCCTTACCGCAACTCACTGTCGCCTGCGATTAACCTGGAGTAGAGAGCATGCATTGTGGAGACCGCAACAGTGGTCTTGTGTGATGTTTTCCAACGAGTTCAGGTTTAGTTTGCAGTCTGATTCTCGCCGGACTTTCATATGGAGAGTGTCAGGTACCCGTTACCACCAAGAGAAAACCATTGAACGACACCGTTACGGTGGTGCAGGAAGGCTCATTTGGGGAGGAAATATTCTTGGTTGCAGAACTGACCTGCATGTTCAGAGTGTAACGATGACAGGCCACATCTATCGGGATGTCATTCTGGAACAACGTGTACGTTTGTTTCGGGGCGCCATTCGTGCTGAATTTCTGTTTATGGATGACAACGCCCGTTCTCACCGTGCAAACATTGTAGACGAATGCTTTCAATCGGAGGATATCACCCGTATGGATTGGCCAGCATACTCACCGGGCTTGAATCCAATAGAGCATGTGTGGGATATGCTTGGCCGACGAATTGTAGCCCGTCAACCCCCTCCCATCTGTCTACCGGAACTTCGGAGGGCATTGCTTGATGAGTGGTGTAATATTCCCCAAGATCAGATTTATAATTTGATACTCAGCATGCGTAGGCGTTGTAAGGCCTGTATTGCATCGTCCGGGAGACATACTCCGTATTAACCATCATACTAACCATGTTATACTGTTTTTTGTAAATAGGTTCTTTTTTGAAATTTGCTCCAGGGAGTAAAAATCGCAATTTTTGTTAATTATTTCAAACATATAGCATCGTTATTGCTCTTTACCTTTTGTTTAATAAATAGACTTTACAAACAAGTCAAATTTGTTTTGCTTCTGTCTCTTTCTTTGCCTGAACTTCATTATCCTTAATTTATGGACATGAGTGTATTATGCTATTATTCTGTATTTAAATTTGAATGGATATTAATCGTATTTAAGCCCCACAAAGAAAAGTTAAAGTATAAAAGTCACTTTTTGAAACCTACTCATCGGGATGAAAAACAAATATAATGTTCAATTATTTCTTAACACGGCAATAAAAATATTTCAACGATGAACATGAATATTCCTTTTATTATTTTCTAAGACTAATGTGATGTAAGATAATACAAATTGTGAGTTGTGAGCCTCGTACTTTTGAGTCATGGTCATATGAAGAGGATGACAATAGTTGCCAAATGGTCATGATCGAAAATTCGTGCTTTCTGTCGAGTCTTCGTGGTTAAGAATCCTGATGCAACCAAAACTTCATCGCGTGCAGGGAAAAGTGCTCGTCAAATCTATTGATGTCATCCTTAACGGTGCAGGGCAGTAATTAAAGATAGATTGCGTAGTTTTGAACTAGGGTCGAGTGACGAAGGCGACTTCTAAGCTGCCACACCCCATTCTCCACACTTCCACATCACGCCACATGAGGGACTTTGACAGATTAAATGTGTATCAGAGTTTCGATTCAATGCACATTAAACGGTACTGGGCCTTCAAACATACCTAAGAGAAGAATATCATATATATATATATATATATATATATATAAGAATATATATATATATATATATATAATTTGATTCAATAACATAAATATATATTCATTTCGTTACAGTCCCTTAAATGCCAAACAAGGGAAAACTGCACACTGATGTACAACTAAAAAAATTGAAAAGTAAAAAAAAAGATATATTTTTCTTTTAATTTCTAGGAATTATTTTGATTAATTTTTGGAATGAAAAAAACATTATTCACATAAGCGATAGTCTACTTAAATAATAAATTTCCACGAACATTTTTTTTTAAATTTGAGCAAAATTTTAACATTTTTCTCCATTTAATAGGTGTTTTCTCATTAAAGCACTTAAAATATTAATAAAGTTTTTCTTTTTTAAAAAAAGTGAATTTTATAACACAAATTATGGTAATATTCAGTTATTTTTATTTCTGCGTTGACAACTCAACGTAATTCTTGACATTTTTCACATCTACAAGGCATCAAAATTATAAATTAGTGCACACGACAATTTTAAGGAGTTTATTCCTCGCAAACAGCCTTATTTTGGAACGAAAACCAAAACTAAAGACTTGGCATGCAGAGGAAGAGAAACATTTAATAAAAGACATGTCTGTTCCCTCTCTTTTTCTCTACTTAACCTACTAACCTAAACATCAATTCTTCCGTCAGAAAGAGTCGCTCAAAACTGTGATGTTGCCACGCGGGAGTTGTTAATGCTGTCATAAAGAGACAGTGTCGTAAAATCTTAACAGCCAGAGAACTGCGAACCTTATTCACAATTTAATTACTTATCATTTAGGACTAGAGATATTGTTAGGCTTTATGGAACAGAAGTTTAATGCTTCAAGCAGGATGGGTGCATAAGTAAATTCAGGGTTATGTTCCAGCTCACGGTTGGTAAAGAAACGATCTGTTATCATAACCTTTGTTTGAAGGAAATATCTTTGTGTTTTAGAGTTGATTTTTTTTTCTTTTTCAAGAACGGTTTTTTAGTGATCAGCGCTTGCTTGTGATGGAAAAAAATATTAATAAATCTTTTTAACGTATAAATATTTTTGTCGTTTATTTTCTGATATTTTAAAACTGGGGTAAGAACATATAAAAATCTTCGGCACTAATTTCTCCCATTTTTCTTGATTATTCATGGTTACCATTTAATTTTGAAAGTTTTAACAAAATGTTTTGCATTGTTTTATGATAATTATTTTTTTATTTGTTAATTATTATTTTATGTATTTAACATTTTTCTTTTTAAACATTTTCTCAAATACTTTAGCGTTTTTCACTTTCTGGACTTTTTTAGTTTTCACTATTTTAGTTTTTAATTTTTCATTTTCTAGAATTTTTCCCAAAAAAATGAAATTTCAAAAAAATGAAACACCTGATCAATGATTGGAATCACTGAAAAAAAATCAATCAAAACTATATAAGTAAAGATAATTTCGATTCTTTATATTCTATTGATACAATTATAATTACAGCAATCACGAATTGAGGAAATAATTCAGAAGGAAAGGTTAGCAAAGAAACCGTAAGATACAGAGAATGTAAATTTTTGCTTCATACACAGTGGGAATAAATTAAATACCAATGAGTAAAGCTTAGTTTTTGAAATGCATTTTATCTTAACTTCATTTCAATCTCCTTTTATAAATATATATAGTTACTACCTTTAAAAATTATATCATTAGGATTAATATAACTTACGTTTAGAAAGAAATTATGTATAGATTTATTCAAAAATTTTGATGACTTACATATATTTTCTTAAATTTTATTTTGGTTAGTTTTATGAAAACAAAGGAAGCAGGATGTCTAGTGATTAAAATCTGATAGAATCCTACTTAATATTTATAGTTTATGGCCTATCCATTTTGATTTTTTTTAATGTTTTTGCTTCTCGATTCTATTTTCTACTATAGTATCATACTTTGGTGAATATTACACATATCTGGAAATAGTCGGCACTTCACACAATAATCAACATGTTCGAAATTTATTTATAAATGTAATGCAATTAATGACTAAATCTCTACAAAAAATAAAATATTTAATCTATCTACTTGTTTATGGTTCATATATGCTTTCAATGCTCAGTTTTTACAATATCAGGAAAAAATAACTTTCTCTAAAGTGTCCACAATCATCACGTAAGGCATCACGTTTGAGAATAAATAGAAATCGACTTACCTCTAAGCACTTGCTTTCGTGAAGGAGCAAATTCGAGACTTTGAATTCTTCCTCGCAAATATAGCACGGCTTCATAATGTCCAGAAGGTCCATTTTTGGTTCTACAACAGGTTGTGATTCTTCGCTAGATGTTTCATCACACTCCTCTTTCGAGTCTAAAACAGTATCCTTTGCGGCACGAACTGCAACAACCGAGCTTTCTGAAGCACTATGGACAATGGCACTGTCTTTGTGATTTTGCTGGATTTGTTCGGTCTTGCTTTCCTTGGTTCTAGTCTTAACTTTATCTGACAATTCGGGGACTTTTTTCTGGGGAGAGGACAACTTAATATCCAAGGATGGTGATTTTCTGCTGTACATGAGTCCTCTAGAGTCTCTCTTGGCATGACTGTGCAATCGTTCTGGAGCTTGGCTTCTATTGCAACTATTACATGGATTAGGTATCAACGATGTGATAGTAGTAGCAGAAGTTCTTTCCTTCGGTGCATTTTTGGTATTCTTTTCCACGTTCTTCTTATTGTAAATAATGAAATTCTTCGGCTTGTGCGTTGAATCGGAGGATTCGCTGCCCGTTTTTAGACGTTTTGGATTGTCGTCCTTGCTTTTGTCCGAACAAGTACTATCACCACTGCTGTCATCGGAATCAACTTGTATCACCGGATGTTTTAAATTTGGTGTTGGCCTACGAAGAATTTTTGTTTGAGGACGCACTGATCTCTTACTGGTCGACGAAGATTCCTCGTTGTCTTTGGGTGGATCATCAGGTACTTTATTGACGTCTACTTTGGATTGTTTCGATTGATCTTTGCTCTTGACAACATTGCTTTTTACGATTGGATCCAACTTGTCCTTTGGCTCTACTTTGGCTTCATTTTTGGCATTCTTCCTCAGAACATTCGGAACTGGTATGTGATTGGAATTATTTTTGTTCTCTTTTCCCTTTTTAGGAGAAAAGTCAGATTTAACAACTCCGGTCATGGTGCGTTGTGTGTAGTTGTTACTAGACCTAAGTTTCTTGGCAGAGCAGACGTGTTCGTTTCTCTTCGAAGGAGAAACACTGGCTTGGCAGTGGGAACAGACACCGTCTTGGATGCTGTTCCAACCGGCTGGTTTGATGGGGGTTGGCGTTCGTTTGTCGACTGGCAGCGATTTATTGGAGTTCCGCCATCGTTCCAGACATTTGGGTTCGTGAATTGTTAAGGATCTTGATCCAAACTCTTTAAAACAAACATAACAGGGAATGAAAGTCTTAGGTCGACCCATTCAAATTTCCCCTTTGAAGGATGAAATTCCCATTGTTCTCACTAAAAAAATAGAGTTTAAAAAATTAAAAAATATGATAGAGCGCCGATTATAAAAAGACAATTAACTAATTTTATCAGAAAAAAAGCCATATTTTTTTAATTATCAAATAAGCATTGATAATACTATACAAATACATAAATCAATTAAACATTATTTAATAACGCAAAACAACCAATTAATATATAAATCAATAAAAAATTAACGCAACAAAGTATAAGTATTTGTTAAATAAGACTAGTCTTCAAATAGTTAAAATTGAATTTAAATAATTAAATCCATATTTATTGAACATCATCAAGTCAAACATTAATTTAAACCCTTTTATTTAAAAATGAAATATTTACGCACAAATATTATTAAATTTATTCCAAAGCAAACCAAACCGAGGCGTGTCTAGTTTTAAGTACTCTATATTAAATGTTCGTAAAATAGTTTTCATGCGATAAAATAAACTTTCATTTCTTAAAAATACATTTTTACAAACCCGATGAATATGTTATATTTCTTACAATAAATTTTTAAAAATATTTCTTAGAAAACAAGGAATTTGTTTTCTACAGTAATTAATAAAATTCTTCGAGAAAAAATCATAGAGATCGGAAAATTTTATGTACATTATTTTTTAAATATTCATCATGTACTGAAGGAGAATAATGCTAAAACATCATGTGTTATCTTCATCATTATTATAAATTAAACTGGGGTATTTATTGGTTGAAATAGTTCTATTCTCGAGTGAAATTCAACTTTTAAATCCTACGCGCTAGTGAAAAAATGTAAGTTTAATTATTATGAAGAATATGACATAAGGATTTATTGCTATCAACATATTTAATATGTAGAGGGTGGAACGTCTCAAAACTGCAGACAAATGCGCTTCAACAGTGGTGTGTAAACAGGTTACTTTTATGGGGTGAATGAGTTTAATAAATGTATATGTGTGTGTGTTTAAAAACAAGTGTAGTCGTGCTCGCGCGAAAGCACCGAAATCTAAATGCTTAAAATTAAAATTCTGTTGGCCCATGATAAATATCAATTATGCATGGAGGAAAAAATCTTCACGAATATCAATTACATTTGAATTCAAATATTATTTCTATTTTCATTATGTCTCTTTGATTCAAAAAGAATACGTTATCCATTAGCTAACAAATATTTAAGGTTATTTCAATCAGGCTAATTTCTCTAAAAATATTAACATTTTTCTTCTTTTAGTCAATTTCTTTGGATCCAGTAAGTTATACCTGTTTTTTCTTTGTGTTGAACTAAATTTTATTTTTAATATAATAATCACCTGCTACTGAAAAGAAAAATAAATTCAAATAAAATAAATAAATAAATTAAATTAAATAAAATAAGAAGAAGAAATGAAAACTACTGTTTGTGAATGCATTAAATTAAATGACAGCGATGACCGGATAGAAAATACGATAACTCACGCATTTTTTTTACTTGACAGTATTTTAAGTTATCCTTTTTTTTCTTTCAATTTACAAAAATGCATTGATTTCTTTTTTAATTATGTTTAATAATAAAGAAAAAAAATTCACTGAAGCAGTAAGAATAGAAAAGGAGTAATCGGTTGAAATGCAAGTATACTAGCTTAATTTAATTGTAATTAACCTAATTGATTAAAATTTTAATTGATTTAATTAATTTGAGTCACTTCATTTAAAACATCACAACCTCATTTTAGTTTGTTTAGTTTGAAATACATTGAGAACTATAAATCATGGAGATTTGATGATAAATGCTTCTGATTCACGTCACTAAAATTTACTGAATAATAAAAAGAATTAAATTCTAAATTGAATAATTATAATAGTAAATATTCTTAATGTAAAATCATGTTTCTTGAAGTTAGTATTTCTTTTTGATACTTTTTTGGATTGTAATTCTGAATGCAAATGGAAGTTTTGGAAATATATTTAATATATAAAATCTTAAGTAATAATCTTTTAGAAAAAAAGGATTAAAATTTAAAAAAAACACACACACAAATGAATACCATATTTAGACATTATGAAGAATAGCATAATTCTATTATTAAATTAGGAAAAACTGCAGTTATAGCACACACACACAAAATAAAAAAAGTATTTTTAAAATTTTCAAGAGACATGTGAAAATCGTAAAAATATTTAAATCTTTGAAAACTTTTTTTCTTTTCTTTTCTCTACTTTAAATAAGAGGGGGGGGGGATTTTTCTTTTTAAAAATTAGATTCTAACAGAATAATAAATTTTAAGAGTGATTTTACAAATGTGGTTATTTGCAACATTCGTAAAGATGAAATGAAAATAGAGAGTTAGCTTACCGGCAACGCACGCATGTATGGGAGAAAGGCAACAAAAAGAAACGCGTCTTACGGAGATTCAATGTTACTGTGCAGTAGAAAAGCTGACAGCTGATATTGCTAAACTTAACAATCGCATCATTCACTCAAAGCGCCATCTAGTGGGATCTAAATAAGTTAATGGAGCACATTACCTCTGTAAATAGTGATTTGATCAGCCACACACAAATAGAGTATATAAATTTACTTAGATATTTATGTATATCTTTAGCTTGAAATTTTATAACATTTGCATTGACATTGTACAGTAAACACACACACATTTTTGTATAAGCCCATCCCAAGCCCTCTTACCCCCCTCCCAAAAAAATTATGTATAATTTCTAGAAATACTTTTAAATCTTACTTTAATAGTACAAAAATAGCTGAAAACCTTTCCTGAGTTCCAATACTTTCTAGATAATAGGTATTTTGTTAATATTAGAAAAATGCTTCTGAAAATTTTGGCGATAAAACTTAAATAAGAGACAGAGTTACTTTTACGAAGATTCTTCCAATTTCTACGTAAGAAAACCAATTTATAGAAATAATTGAGGCTTATTCTTAAAGTCAGCTGAAACTATCTCGTGTCAATACCCATGTGCAGAGGAGCTGACATACGTTAAATATATTGAGGGCTCAAAGCCCTCACATTGGTGGGTGTGAAAATTTATACACAAATGCTAATTCTTCAAGAATTGAAGATAGTTCAAAATTGCGGGGCTCGTTCTCGATTTTTTTCGTGTTACTCAAAAGCGCGACATCAACCAACCAAAATTTAAAGCGAGGATAGCTTCATTTTTTTAGGTTTTGATACGAATTATTTTTCTCTGGAATCTGTTAGAAATTTTAATATTAAAACTGTCTGTCCACACAGGGAATAGTTCTCCAAAACCAACACAGAGTTTGTAATCGTATGAACTGATCCTTTTTTTTTTGTAAGAGAAAAAAAACAATCTATATGAATAAAAAAAAAATTATTGTGCAGAATAGAAAACAATGTACTGTTCTAAGAAATTTTAGGAAAAAGATACTATTTAATGAAGTAACAAAAATTGATTTCACTGCCCATAAGAGTTTTTTTACCCTTACTATATTTACGGGGAGGGGGGGATAAGGGATTTAATAATCTTTTTATAGCAGCCTGGGTAAAAAAAAATAGTATTAAATTAATTATTTTTAAACTTTCACTTTTAAGATAAGTAATCCAAATAAAATAATTTGGCAAGAAAACTAAATGGAAAGTTATTTTTAGAATGTTATGAAAGGTAGCATACATATAATATACTTTTTTGTTGCCCAATCGTTATAAAAATTAGACTCCTGACAATAAGATCTTGATGTGAATTTTCTTTTCGAAACATTTTTTTTTTACACTAAGAGTTGGATGAAATATAATTGGGTGTTGTTAATAATTTGACTTGATATAACACCACCCACTGGCATACAACAAGCTTAAGGGTTGTTTGTCTCGTTTCAAGCTTGCTTGGGAGCTAAACATTGGGGTTTCGCGTCAGACTGAACACCTGACCGGAACATCTGCTCATGCACCTCAGTGTCCAAGGTCATGAAAACTGAAATGGGTGCAACAGGCATGAGTCCTTATGAACTGTTGCACCACTGAGAGAAACATACATCAGCCTGCATCGATTGATTCTGAGTAGGTTGCATAGCCGTGGGAGGAAAGTTTGGAGAATGGAGGGCCAGCACATTTCATTGTACTCATTATTTAATCGCGGTTCAAAATTATGAAGTTCGTCACCAATAACTCTTGTGAAGCTTCAAAGTGTGGTGTTAGGGCAAAACAAGATTTTACCAAAAATCTGTCAAATTTAGAAAGAGTTCACCTTATGAAAAGTATTAAATTCTTTCAACTGTTAGTGTTTAAATATTCACTAACATACTTCTGAGTAACAAACTTAACAGAAAGTAGTTTAAATTAAAAAAAATAAGCTCCTTTCATTAAATTTGAAAAAATTACCCTTTATTTACAAAAACATCATTTATGAATTTTAACATTAGAACTTTTTATGGAAAATACCAGATTCACAAGTCTTAAAAAACAAAATCATTAATTCAGTGATGCTTGCTTTTATTAGTGCTATCTTTTAAGTGAATTTAACATCTGGCGTTCATAAGTGACCAATCAATCAATTCGAGCAAGTTTCTCAGTCTTTATTAAAATTTATATTTTTATACTTAATTTGTTACTGTACTAACATAAGAACGTTTCTCTTTTTTTCCCCTCCTGCATTCAATAACATTACAGGTATTTTATAATTCAAGCGTTAGACAAAAAAACAAAATTAAATACCGAAATGAATGTTTAGAGATCACCAAAAATGCTATGAGGAAATAGTAAAAATAATGATCTTCAAACAGGAGAGATGACTCTACACTGAAGCAGCAAGACAAGCAGTTTCTTTCTATAGCTAGTACGATGAGTAAAATACTACAAGTATTAAGGTCAAAAGGGTTATCGGGCAGATGAAAAAAGTGTCATAAAAAGAACGATACTCATAGCAACCCCCCTCCTAAATGTGACGGAAACAGTGTGAGGAGGCAGAAGCGGTTAAACTATGGCATTATCTCTAATTTTGAATGGTGGGAGAAGAGAAAGGATATATATATATATATATATATATATATATATATATATATATATATATATATATATACAAGGGGTAATCAAATGAAAAGGTACGAAATGACATAAAAATGAAACAGCTAAATATTTGCATATTCCGCCAAAGGAGAATGTAGCGAGACATCTCGGGATGCCATTGGAGACTCTGACTGGGATCAGATCATGCGCGGGTGCCCGCATGCGCAGGAGAGAGCAAAGGCTCTTATAAAAAGCGGCGTCCAAATGATGCGAGCCCAGAATTACTCGAGCACAGAAAAAGCATTAACTCCGATGTGTACTGTGAGACACTCCGACGCCTACGCAGGTCCATCAAGAACAAAAGACCGGGGCTGCTCACGGAGGGTGTGGTTCTGCTCCATGATAACGCGCGTCCACACGTCTCCAGAGTCACACAAATGGAACTGGACAAGTTCCAATGGGAGACGTTGGACCATCCGTCCTACAGTCCGGACATGTCACCCTGCGATTTCCATGTGTTTGGTCCACTGAAGAAACATCTGAAAGGAAAGCGCTTCAACTCGGACGACGTACTCAAGGACACTGTGAAGGACTGGGTCTCGTCACATCCACAGGAATTCTGGGAACAAGGAATCCTGCGGCTTGTTCATGAGTGGGATCGTTGTGCTCAGGCCTATGGTGTATATTTTGAATAAAGTCTATATTTGTACCCACCGTGTCGTTTCGTACCTTTTCATTTGATCACCCCTTGTATATTTCCAGGGGTACTTTTAGTGGATTGGGGAAGATAAAGGAATCGTTCCATAAAATTTCTTTAAAAAGTTATCAACATGCAATCATCAGAAAATGAAATAAATCTAAAGAAAAATAAGAAAATTAAATACGGAAAAAAATGTTTTACTTTGAAACCAAGAGAAAAATAACGAATAATAAGGAAAAGAAAACACATAATTTCCCTTTTATGACAGAATATTTTACAGTTTTAGCTTATAAGGTTCTAGACAGCTTAGTCCGCAGCTTGCATTAAAAGTGGTCTTTTTAACACGCTTTTATAAGTTTCACTCGTATATAAAGGAATCTTTGAATTCGATATTGTATATTCTTACCCACTTTAAAAGGTCGGATTAATTCGAAATTTCTCACTCTTGTCAAGGACAGATGACAGTACAATAATTTCACAATTTTGTTCCATTGTCCTTATCAGGATCGTCAGGAATAACGATTTCGAGATTTGGCAACTTATTGCATGTACCGTTTTCAGATTTTGTGACTTATTGAACATACCATTTTCAGATTTGGCGACTAATTCCATATACCATTTCCAAATTTGGAGACTAAAAGATTAAGGTGTAACCCTAAAAGCGAATACACTTGTGGTTGATACAGATAAAACAAACAAACAAAAGTGTTTTTTATGTGAGAAAGGGGAGGTGGGTGCAATTAATTTCTTACCATAATATAAACAATCATCTAGTTTTTCTGAAAATTGAAATTAAAAAAAAAGACGTACATTTGGAAAAAAATAATTTATGTTCTAACTGCTACATATTTTTTTTATTTTTATAAAGCAATACGTTTAAAAGTGATGATACGAATTAACATTATAGCAGTATGTTTAAAAAGTGATAAAACGATTGACACTTAATATTACGATGTTTTTATTAACTCTCTTTCTCGTATGTCTGTCCGGGTAGAATTTTGTAATTGATTTTTAACTGTGTGTGACTTCCGATGAGCTAGAGACTTGAAATTTAGACCATAGCTCAGAAGTGGATGACAATGCACGAAAATGGGGTAAAAGAAGGGGGAAAAATGAAAAGGAGGAATTTTATACTTTTTAGTCAGTTAATAAAAACATGGTACATTAAAATATTTTATTAATTCGAATTTTTTCTTCTTAACACACTTTTATTAGTTTGACCTGTGTCTATTGAGATGGAACCTTTGAAATATAACGATATGGGACTCATCCTAGGTCCCGTAAGCGGAGAGAATAAATACCCTTCAGACCCGTTAATTAATATCCATTGAAGAACAAGACTAATCCCAGCAGCTACGTAATTTCGGCTCCAAATATCAAAATCAAGGATAAATTCAACAATGAGTAAATGATAGTTTGAAAACTAAAAAAAAACACGCTTTTATTGTAGATCGAACTAAAAAAATGAAAAATAAATTATAGTTAAAAAAAACTAAAAAAAAACATCTTTCATAGTGAGTCGAACTAAAAAGTAAAAAAATAATTCTTAATACAAGAATAAAATGATTAACAAGAAAATTAATGTCATTGGGGGTAAAAGCGTGGGGTGCGTTGTACTACATTTTTATACTAACTCAGCATTTCGGAGTAGAAGTAAGAAATTATAACAATTGTGATACGGAACACCCCACACGCTTTTACCCCTAATGACATTAATTTTCTCGTTAATCATTTTATTCTTATATTAATAATTATACTTTTACTCTTTAGCTCGATTCAGTATAAAAACGTGTTTTTTAGTTTTTTCAAACTATAATTTATTTATTTATTTTTTTAAATAATTTTTTCAGTATAGTTTCTGTGTATTATAAAATTTTCAATATAGTTTCAGTATATATATATAGTTTTTTACTTCAGAATAAAATTAAAAATTAATGCTTTTTTTTTCAGAAAAAATTCATTTATTTTTTGTAATTAAATTAAAAGTTAAATTCTTTGTTTAAAACATACTTTGGTTAATTCGATTTTTTTTAATGCTCTAACCCAATAATTATTTTAAAGCATATTATTCAAAAGTTTAATTTTTTATTGTCTTTATCTCCTTGTTCCGATTGATGCTTTTAACAAAGATACATTTATCGATATTATTCTCATTTCCTCTCTTTTTAAATTATTGTTATTTGTTTTAAACATCTAAATCTGTTTGTTATCTGTACAAAACAGGAAAATATGTTAATGTCATGCTTTTATCAGTTCTTTCTAGTGGAAGTTTCTTCACAAAAATTATCTATCAGGTGCTATTTACCAAATGTTGTTGTTGTCGTGTCCTTTCCGCAGGGAAGGAACGAAAGTTGCCATTGCCTGTGAGACAGGTTGGACTTCTTAACGATAGATGGCGACACCACCTCCACAATTTTGGCACGGAACTGAAGGGAAATATTCTCCAGCCCCCTGCACTCGAGGTTTCTGCTGCGACCGCCCACAAGACTTTCGGACCCACTGATTTAACGAGCACGTACTCCGTCTATACTCGGTGGTATTTAGTGGCATCGGTAACGAGTCCAGGCCCTCGGGTCTGGAGTCCGATGCTCTAACCACTAGGCTACCCACGGCCCACATTTACCAAATTATAGAAGCAATTAAAACATTATGAAGCGTAATATTGCTTATTTGAATTGCATAAGCCATTCATAGTTTAATACAAAGTGGGTAAAAAGATACGAGAGAGAGACAAAAAATATATAATAAAACTGCACACTTCTATGCATGTTAAACTAATTAATTGGCACTAATTATTTACAAAAAAACCCATTGAATGTGTTTTTCAAACCTGTATTTTATTTTTACTCTGGGAAATAAATTATTACTTTTTATTCCAGAATCAACCAGTTATCCTTATGCCAGAATTTACAATTTATCCTTTTGTATATGTATATGAGTGTGTTATATATATATATAAAGATCATGCCGTTATTGTAACAATAATATGGTTTTGTTGATTTTTAATTCTGCAAGCAAATAATTGAATACATGTTTGATACGTACGCCTACACACAATTTTCTAAATTATAAAAAGTGTAGGCGAATTTGAGAGTACTTTTCCTTTAAATTGGGATGGCAATGATTATGGAAAATAATATGTAAGCATAAGTTGAATAAGCAATTGTTCTGAATATTTGCCATCAAATAATAATAAATTTTTTTTTTAAAAAAAAAAGGGGGGGGGTGACAATTTAACGGAAGAAAAGGATTGTATTTATACTAATATAATTTTTTAATGATTAATTTGGACTTTCAATAGAAATAAATCTTCTTCAGCAATTAGTCGCTAAAATTTTGAGCCTACAAAGTTATACTGACGGGAAAAAAAATCCCAACAACAAGAAAGACTTGTGGCTGTACTAAATTTGGTAGGCGTGTTTATATTGGGTGTAAAGCAAATGTTTTGTCGTTTTTGAAAACGTGCACTTTTATGCGTTGTCAATCCTTAGCAAGAATTAGGATCGAACTGAAACCACAGTTGAGACATTTAAATGAGTGTACTATTAATGTGATTAATAATTTTTTTTCATTTTAGTCAGTTTTTTATTTAAACTTTCAAAACTTTCAACGTGAGTTAACTTTGCATCTCAGAAAGGGTATATATTGTACTATATAAAATTAATAAATATAAGGTAAATAAAATAGTATCAGAGTCTTATTCAATTTATTTTTATTGTGCTAATTTCATACCATCAAAAGCTGCACACACACACAATCCCATTTAATTTTAAAATCAGTTTAACGAGACATGTATATATATATATATATATCACGTCGTAGTCAAGGCCGATTTCTTGTTGATATTGCTTATGTCGATAGGGATTTCTGGATACAAACAACTACATCTTCTTGGTTTTAATCTTTATTCAGGTTCACAAATACATGGTATTCAAGCTTATTTAGGATAATTGAGGCACTGACATGGAAAAGGTAATAAGTAAAAAAAAATTATTTTGAGATTTTCATAGGAAAAAGTAGTAAGAAGTAATGCCAATGGCATGGGAAGAGTAGTAATTCAGTGTTGAAAGTGGATTAGTTGCTATGAACACCGGTAGATGTCTCTGGTAGAAAGTCAGATTGAGTTGGCATGGAGAAGGCATTAAGTCTAGCGAAGTTTATCACTCCTATCATAACCTCCCGTGACACATTGCTTCTCTTTACATTCTGTTTACATTAGTCTCAGATTCAGTTAAATTGTTTGTGTGTAAATATCAATATCCCTCCAAAATCAGTGCCTTTGAAACTGGTAAGTTATTTTTCACCGTTTCTGAGATGAAATTCGAAATTGTGTAATTACATTTTTCAGAACCTCCAATCATGATGATAACATTAAATTCTGTTTTCTTTCTCTAGGCTACGCGCAAATGCAAATACAGGTGCCACGACTTAGTGGCAAATGAAATGCGTAAGTTGCACACAGATTTTTGGAAACAGAGTGAAGACGGCCAAGGTAATTTCTTATTTGGCTTAATAAACATAGTGCGCATAAAGCAACGAAGGCAGCGCACAACCGACGTTCCTGCGTTAAGTCGGAGACAAATCTCTGTCACCTACTGCTTACCATCAACTAATGGGCACATTCAAGTGTGCGCAAAAACTTTTAGAGATACATTAGGCTTATCTCAAAAGAGAACTTACACTGTGATTGAGAAGAAGAAGAAGGGAGATGTTTGTTTTACAAATCGTAGGGGTAAAAATCCGCGATCCCATTCCCATAAAACAAAATATACCGATGAAGATATAGAACTCATAAAGGGACATATTTCATCATTTCCTTCCGAAGAAAGCCACTATTCACGGCACAAATCTTCAAAGTTATACTTGAGTCCAGATTTAAATATCTACAGAATGTATCTCTCCTTTGTAAAAGCCTACCCTGATTCAAACATTCACCAGCGTTTTTATCGAAGAGTTTTCAGGAAATCCTTTCCTAAACTTTAATTCCCCCGCCCTCGAACCGACAATTGTTCATAGTGTGATCTCTTAAAAACAAAATAAACACAACAGTGGACTGGAAAAACTGAAATTGATAGCCAAGAAGGAGTTACATCTCAGGAAAGCTGAGAAAGCTGTAAAGTTGTAAATGAAGACAATGCTTCTTCACGCATGCCTTCAAGTGGTACTTGCACAATCAACATGGATATGTGCATGCGATATTTACACCTACTCTCACACACTCAGTATGTTTTACAGCCGCCAGCTGTCCAACTTCAACCTCTTTATTCACAATGGGGATACCAGCACGAGCTTCATGTGCTTGTGGCATGAGGGCATAGCTGGCCGCGGAGGGAATGAGGTTGCCTCCTGTCTTCTGAAGGTTATCACGTCTAATTTAACTCCAAAAAGAAATTTGACAGTCTGGTGTGACAACTGCGCTGGCCAAAATAAAAACCGGATGGTGTTAATGATTATATATGCTGTTGCCAAAAATATTCTAGATTGTATTGAATTTAAATTTCTAGTTTCGGGTCACTCATATATGCCATGCGATCGCGATTTTGGTATTATCGAAAAAAGAAAAAGAGTTTGCAAACCTATGTCCCCGAAGAAATAGAGGAAATGATTGCAGAGGCACGGCATGTTCAGCCTTTCAACGTTGTGATGATGAAAGAAGATTTTTATGATATTTTGCTCAATGCGATACATTTTTAAATACATCGCCGATTAAGATTAGCATTGCTTCCTGGATAAAAATTTCAAGAGCAATTTGCCTATTATACAAGTTAAGACAACCTTCAGTAACATGGAACCATGGAAGGAGCATAACATCTTTAAAAGAGGAAAGTCTGTCAATGACATCTCCAGAGTTTACTCTTTACCACCACTTGGAAAAAGGTCAGCCATTAGTGATCCTAAAAAAAAAGACTTGTTGTCTATGTTGGAATTCAGGATACAAAATATCATGCATTTTATCGTCAACTTTGTACATAATAAAATTAATTTAATTTTTTTAAATTTATAATTTAATTTACTTTCAAATGCTGTATGTTGATTTAAAAAACAAATATATCCATAAATATAGATCTCATATGTACTTATTTTTAATGAATAAACTTAATTTCAGCAGTTCAAAATCGTTTATTGCTCCTCCTGTAAAAATGGGTTTTCTTGACTTACAACCTTATCCATGTCAACGCCTCAATTAACGAATATACACATAAGCTAAAGCAGGCAGCGACAATCACATGTTATTGGCGAGCAGACAAAGAAAAGAGAGAGAGAGAGAGAGCACCCAACGCTTTGAGCTTTTACACTGGCGGTGAAGGTCACACGACTCCTTTCTAACAGGAGTCGTGATTGGTTGCAAATGCGCTCGAGCAATTAGATCAAGTTTAAGATGACAGCAGTCTCGTACTAAAGAATTAGAAAATAATTTAACGGAGTTAATTTAAAGAAGGCTAGAGGGAGTCATTACGTATATATATATATATATATATATATATGTATCCTATCACAATTTTCTTTTTTTAAAGTACAAGTGAGATTGCTTGTGTTGAAATTCTCATCAGTCTGCAAGTCAAAGACAACCAACTGGTGTTTATATTTACTCTTGTTGATCTTCAGACAAAAAAAAAAAACTTTGCTTACAAATATATGTTGACCAAATATAGAGAACATTTTCGGTCTATTTGTATTTCTGATTGCCTTGGAGGGCAGCAGGCTGCCCACCCCTGCTATAAGGTGATTTGGGGGAACCCCATTCGCCACTCAGAAGAATATGTCTTAAAAAATATTTAATTTAGATCAACATGTTATGGTACTTTATGCCAAGGTAATTAAAATAGAGTTTTTATTATTTTTTTATTAGAAAAATTAAATGATATCTTATAAAATTTATTTATTAATAATAATTTGTGATCCAAGTGCCACCTACCTTAGCATTATATTTAATAACCAAGATATGCGCTTGCATTTTTTTACACAAACTGTCGAAGTTCAGGTCTATTGAAATTTCTGCAGTCGCGTTTTATGTTCTACGTTTAATTTATTTTCATAGCCACTTGCATTGAGAAATATTTTTCACTTAAATACAATGTTCTTGAATTCATTAAAATCCTTATAGCTGTATGAGAAATCCTGAGTAATTTGAAACGAGTTTTTCCGCCTTCGATTTTAAATGGCATTAACTCTGAGGGGGGAAAGTGTGGATTAGATTTTAATAAGTACGGTATATTTTGAAGTTTTATACATGATAATATACATTTAGAACAAGTACTTGATATAAAATATTTATTTCTAATATGGAATTGAAGCTAGATGAATAAATCTTAAATGAATTACTTTATTTGAAAGGAAAGAGAGCGAAAAAAAAATAAGAATGCTAGTTTATAAAAATATTTGCTTGATAGAAAATTTATTTTTAAAGAATCATTTTAAAACAAAAATAAAAATCTTCTTCATTCATAAATAATTTTTTGAAGAAAAGAGTATATTGGAATTTATTTTTTAAGGTATATGTCTACCTTCGGAGCACTTTTTTTTGAAATATATAAATTTTCAGCAAAATAAACTTTTTTTTATTTGAAATGGGGCATAAAACTAGGAATTCAAGTACAATTTCCACAAAATTAAAAGTAATTTTGGATATATTGGGAATTTTGAGTGAAATTTTAGTGAAAAATTGCACTTACGGTAAGGCTTGTATTGAAAATTCTAATTAATATATTCAAATAATATTTATACAGTACATAAAATATATCATTATCTGTGCTTAGAGCTATAAAATTTGCGATGCTTTTGAAAAGGTTTTAAAATATGGTATTTTTTATGCAAGAACTCAATTTTTTAAAAAAATTTATGTTATTTTCTAGCAAAAAGTGCAATAAAATACAGAAATATATATACAGAAATTAGATTATAGTCCTACCAATGCATTGCGACACCTTTATTCAAACTCGAACGAACAACAACTACACAGAGAGAAGAAACAAAACAAAGTACACAAAAAGGGGGGTTGTTCCATTTATCCGTACAAGAGGGGTGAGGTGAGAAGGGATGACGCAATGGTCCGTAACAGAGATAAAACTAAATAAAACATTTTCTGAAAATTTCAATTTAGTATCTTAGAAAGAAATCCTGTAGTGAACTTTACCGTGAAGCAAAAAATTGAAAAACATAGTTTCTCAGAAAATGCATTTAAAAATTTTAATATGGTAAAAAAAATTTTCTACTAATTGTACATTTTTTAAACTCACCATATTTATGCGTCAAGATCTCTTTAGCTTCATGTTTAACTAATTCGGACTTTTTTAAAAAACTTTTGCTGTTTTCTGGAGAGTTTTATAGACTATACCAATTGTCATTTTTAGTGAAAGTTTGATGAACAATTGCACTTACAGAAAAATCTAATGAATGTATTCGAATAATATTTACACAGTATGTGAATAACATCTTTATATGTGTTAGGAATTAAAATATTTATAATACTTTTGAAAGTTTTTTAATTATGCCAAATTTTAGGCAAAAACACGATTTTTTAAAAAAATTAATGATTTTTTTTCATGAAAAAGCAATAAAGTGCATAACTATATACACAGAGATCAGATTTTGATTCATAATGCAGATAACACTAAATAAAAGATTTTCTGAAAAAATTTAAATTCAATATCTTAAAAATATTTTGAGTAGGGACGTACTTCCGGTTTTGTAAATCCCATTTCCGGTTTACTAATTGTCCTATAACTTTGCTTCTAAATATCGTAGAAATAAAACTAGAGTGTTTTTAGAATCTTAAATGTATGGGCTATAAAATAAAAAAATAAAATCAATTTCGAAATTTTTTCCAAAACGACGAATTTTGGGTAGTTCTTAAAAGAGATCAAGCCTTTTTTCCCTCATTTAAAATGATACAAAAATTATTTTAAACGTTATTTTTAAGCAGAAAATAAATTAAAAGTAAAAGAACATTTTTAAAAACAAGCTTTTATTTAAATGCACTAAAAAGAAAAAAATTAACTTTTCCTTTAAAACTTTTTTTACTATCAACTTATATAATTTGTATGATATAAAAGCTTGTCGCAAGATTTAAGTACTCGTATTTACTTAGTTAAGAAATTTTAAAAATTAAAATCAATCAGGTCAAGTTATTTATTTTACTTGTTTATCTACCCAGGTAAATCTCGCGACAAGCTTTTATATCATATAAATTGCGTAAGGACGTTATAAGTTGATAGTAAAAAAAAGTTTTAAAGGAAAAGTTTATTTTTTTCTTTTTAGCGCGTTTAAATAAAAGCTTGTTTTTAAAAGAGTTTTTTTTACTTTTAATTTATTTTTACTTTTTAGTTATCGCTGGACAGATTTCTCAGCCTGTTCATCTCATTCAACGCTGGTTCGCAATCCCTGGTTTAGCTGAATCAATTCTCGCAAAAAGGGTATTAGACGAAAAATACAATTTTTTTTTAAAAAATGCGTCATTTTTAAGCAATTTTTTTCAATTTTCCTAAAGAGCTTGGGTAATATTGTTCTACACACGAAAAAAAAGCTTCGTGAGGTTATCTTTATAAATGACGAAGTTATTAAGTTTAATTAAAATTTTGACTATTTTTTGAAAAATCTTTAAGAAAAAAAGTTTTTGACATTTTATTTTTCAAATGACTGATTCTAAAATAGAAAAGCATGAGCTGTTTTAGTACGGAATGTCGATTCATTTAAACAAAAAAAATTCATGCGCAGCAGCTTAGACATCATTTTCATAAAAACGTATCAATTTTGACTCATTTTTTAAAAAAAATCTTAAAAAAACAAATATTATTTTGTAAAAAAAAAATTGTACGTATCGTGGCGAAATAAATGATCTTTTCGATTATGCAATTATTTTTTGTCTGAGTTTTTTAAAAAAAGATTGCTGTTTTAAAAACGTCAAAACTCCACAAAAAAAAAATCCCTATTGGTTCTTCATTTTGCGTCGCCAAGCATAGCAGAATAAACATTGCACAGGGATAAGACAATTATGCGTTTTAAGGTTCTTAGAGTTAATATCTTTCCAACTAATTGCAATATCGGAATATATAAATGGTCAAAACATGCATTGTCATCCAAACTAAACGTGTATACAAAATTTCAGCTCAATGGTTGAAGATATCAACTTCAAAATTGAGTTGCAAGATTCCACCCGAATAAATTACATACATACATTGCAAATAAAAATTAACAGATTATATCTATAATTAAATTTAAGGACACATGTCATAGTGTGTGTTTAGATTACTGGTGATAAAATGAGATATATTTTAATTTTTTACCTGGAGGCTTAAAATAAGAAAATTTCCTTAAAAAATTCATTCATTTTAATATAAATATATTTTCTAAAATTGAAAATACGTTGCAATTATGGATAATATTTTTTCCCTTATTGTTTTCCAAGTGGATTTCTTTTTAATGGCTAAAATATATTTAAAAAAATGATCTTTCCGATTCTGTAATTATTTTTTGTCTGAGTTTCATAGATTAAAGTTAGATAATTTTTTTTAAAGAATTTCTACAATACTCAATCTCAGTTTAACTTGGCAGCGTTGAGAAAGGTATACTATGTACCAATCTACTTGAAAAATAGCTCTACTTTTTTTTTAAAATTTAAATCCAAGAAAATAGATAGAAATTTGTAAAAAAATTGCATACGTTGTAGAAATTAGATTATTTTTACGTTGTAGAAATGTAATTATTTTTAGACAAAGTTAATTAATACAGTCAATAGCGCAACGTTATGAAATTCCAGTTCGGCTGAAAACCCATTTTCGACGCCAAACTTGTCATTGTTGTAATAATAACATTATTACAAAAATGCGACATATTGAAGTTGGCGTCCAAAACTTCATAACGTTTTTAATTAATATCTTTTAATTAATTGCATATTGGAATATAAATGGTCAAACATGCATTGTCATCCAAACTAAACGTGTATACAAAATTTCAGCTCAGTGTTGAAGATATCAGCTTCAAAATTGAGTTGCAAGATTCCACCCGAACAAATTACATTCATACATACATTGTAAGTTAAATAAATTAAAAGTAAAAAAAACTTTTTTAAAAACAAGCTTTATTTAAATGCGCTAAAAAGAATAAAATAAATTTTCTTTAAATTTTTTTTACTATCAATTTATAACGCATTACACAATTTATATGATATAAAAGCTTGTCGCAAGTTTAAAGTACTCTTATTTACTTAGTTTGAAATTCTTGAAAAATTAAAATCAATCAGATCAAGTTATTTAATTTACTTGTTTATCTGCAGAGGTAAATCTTGCGACAAGCTTTTATATCATATAAATTGTGTAATGACGTTATAAGTTGATAGTAAAAAAAATTTTAAAGAAAATTTATTTTATTCTTTTTAGCGCATTTAAATAAAAGCTTGTTTTTAAAAAATGTTTTTTTACTTTTTAGTTATCGCTGGACAGATTTCTCAGCCTGTTCATCTCATTCAACGCATCATTGTTGCTAGGTGTTAGCCGGTTATTTTCGAACAGTCGAGCTAAATGAATTGTCGCAAAAGGGTACTAGACGAAAAACACAATTTGTTTATTAAATCCGCAATTTTTAAGCAATTTTTTTCAATCTTCGTACAGATCTTGGGTAATATTGTCTTACACACGAAAAAAAAGTTTTATGCATTTTCTACATAAATGACATTTTTATAAATTCTTAGATTAAAGTTAGAATTACTATAAAACTCCATCTCAGTTTAACTTGGCAGCGTTGAGAAAGTAACAATGTACCAATCTACTTGAAAAATAGCTCTACTTTTTTTGTTTTGAATTTAAATCCAAGAAAATAGATAGAAATTTGTAAAAAAAAAAATGCATACGTTGTAGAAATCAGATTATTTTTTACGTTGTAGAGATGTAATTATTTTTTAGACAACGTTAATTAATACAGTCAATAGCGCAACGTTATGAAATTCCAGTTTGACTGAAAACCGATTTTCGACGCCAACTTTTGTCATTGTTGTAACAATAAAATTATTACAACAATGCAGATATATCCAAGTTGGTGCCCAAAACTAGTTTAACCTTTTAATTAATATCGTTTTAATTAATTGCGATATTGGAATATAAATGGTCAAAACATGCATTGTCATCCAAACTAAACGTGTACAAAATTTCAGCTCAATGGGATGAAGATATCAGCTTCAAAATTGAGTTGCAAGCTTCCACCCGAACAAATTACATACATAATACATACATACATACATAATACATACATACATACATACATACATACATACATACATTGTAAGTTAAATAAAAGCTTTAATAAAAGCTTATGAAAATGGCAGAGGAGGAGCATAGTATACTTCATTTACTCTAAACCTTTTTAATATTGTCATAATATCCTGTCAAAAGAAAAATGTACATTCCTAAATATAATATCATACTAATTTTTTATGTATTTTATATTTACAATTCTGCTTGCATTTTCAACACGGACACCAAAAAAAAAAGGTTTTATTTCCGAAAGAAGCTTCCAGAGCTTTTTAACAAATATCACAAATTCTGTTTTTTTCTTCGAAAAACACTAAGATATTGCCGACATTCCTGGAAGAAGCTTCTTTTCAGGATTCAACAACTTTCTCGTGTACCTCACATTCTACCAACACAATGTACTCGCTCCAAGAAATCATTCTGGTGAAATTAGCCACCACATTTTACAACGACCCTAAACTCAGAGAATTAATGCATGAGGAAGAGTACGAAACGAAAGAACGCCTCATCGGAGGAAAGCTGCCTTTTCCATTGCTTTCGCCTGAATGAAACCCGACGAATTCGAAGCTCGCCATTGGATACTCAATCACATCGAACTTTTTTCCTATAAAAAACTATGGTCCATCGAATTTTGTTGGAATTCCAATGGAACGGTGGACAGGATCAAAACTGCCAAATCATTAATTCGTTCCAAATGGTTGGAGAAATCGAACGTGTTTCGTGCCACAGTATTGGTATGTTACACGCACTGTGTAGCTAGTTCTGAGGGGGCCCTACATCAAAATTTCTTCGGGGCCCTTTTTCAGATATGAGAACCCTGTTAATGGGACTGTAGTTACACGTTGGGGCCCCTGTAGCTTGGGGGCCCCGTACCATTGATACGGCAGTAGCTACGCCTCTGATTACACGAGCCATTACATTCTTTCTTACATTGCATCAATCTGCGAGGAAGCGCATTCTAGACGAGTATTCCAAGGAACGCAAGAGTAGAAACCATGAGAAGAACATGGAAAAAATGGATTGGAAAATACAGAAAAAAATTAATCAACAAATAGCATTCATAGATCAATAGATGGTGTTGCAAGACGCTTCACTGGACTGACGTGTCCATGCGGAGTGAACTTCTGTATTATTTATCGGCTGAGAAACTTGGTTGTTTGCTGCATGGCGCATTTGAAGGGACAGATAAGATCCTCTTTGGCCGCTTTTGCCTCTAGAGAATGAGTGAAGATTTTCGTGAGCTAATGTTAGCACGATTCCCTCTGAATGTTTTAAGGATATATTTATTTTGGCCTTCTCAAAGATTCTTTATGGATGCTGCCGACAGAGTTTGAGGTCATCTTACAGGAAAGGACTTCATTTGTCTACTGCACATCATTATCAGTGAGAAAATTGTAGCGTTGTGGAAAGACTGATTATGTGGACCTTCTACGGCAGTTTAGGCATAGAAGCCCTGGTCACTTAAGAAAACGGAATTTTTAAAGTACTAATGGAATTAGTGAAATATGGATTTCACCAGAAAGAAGTACCAGAGCAGTATTGTTTACTCAGTAGAGATATAAACGAGAATACAAGTTCATGTGAGAATATTACAACCACTCATGTAAAAAATGTATATTTTCCTACATTATTTTTTGAATTGTCATATCTTGTACTATTTCGCATTTTTTTCAAATTTTGTATATTAACCACTTTCACCATTTTCACTTAACCATGGCTCAAAATTACGAGGTCAGTCGCCAATAAGCCTCATGCAACTTTCTGGAGACAAAAATATAACTCTCACTCAGGTTTGATTGCATTAGTTTAATTAGTGTTTATAGAAATCAGGCAAAATAGTTATGCACTTTCGTTGAGAAGAATTTTGACAGCTTGAAGCTTTTTCTACAGTAGGATTTGCTTAGAAAATAGTTATGTGACTTGTTGAGCTAAAACATTGTGAGCATCACCACATTTTTCAATGAGCTCGTCAGGATGACATGGAGGGCACATGATTAAGACACAATGGTATTTTAATTGTTGCTGGAAGAGGAAAGGAATCATTCTTGAATTTACTTTTGCGAGTGATCGGAAAGGCCGCTGATCTGAGCGAATTTAATAGAGGGCAGATTATAGAGCCTCAAAGACTCGGAACGAGTACCTCCAAAACAGTACGACCGGTAGACCTTTCGCTATCTGCCATTTTTAATATTTGTGTATAGTGGATAAATGAAGGTCAAGACGCCACGATCATCATCAAAGACAAAGGAAGTTGGAGATTTACTCCGCTGAATAAAACAAAATTGGCGCCAGACAGTATGTCAGTTTACACTCCAATAAAAAGTAACTCGAGGAAAAGTGTTTCGGCTCAACGGACACTGTTGGATATGGGACTGCACAACAAATGTCCCACTCATGTGCCTCTGCTGACCAAGTGTTACTGTCAACTACACCTACAGTGGGGACAGGAACATCAAGCTTGGACCACGAATAAATGGATTGATCGGATGAATCATAATTTTTCATTCATCGACCATTCAATGTCGGGTACACTGTCTTCTAAGCGAACAGTTGCTCTCTCCATGTATTGCAGGTTATATGCAACCTATTGGGGGCATTATTATGCTGTGAGGGATATCTTCATGGGTGGCTTTCGGACCCTTAGTTGTAGTAGAACAGACCACGAAAGCTGCAAACTGATCTGAGCATAATTACGGATCAGTTTCACTCTTACCTGGCTTCTATTTTCTCAACTGGAAATGGAATTTCACAGGACAATAGCCCGTCACAAGGTTCGAATTGTGAAAGAGTTGTTCGAGGAGCATAATAATCGATTCCAATTAATGTCCTGACAATCGAATTTGTCGTATCTTAACTAGACAAAAGTACATTTGGGCTTTCATGGGAAGATAACTCAAAGATCAAACATCTTTTATGGTGGAAAATTTCGCCTTTACATGACCACCGCTTAGACGCGCGCGCGTTTTTTGGTACAACCTGTCTCCAGTGAGCAATCAGAAACTTGTGGCATTCATTCCAAAGGACAGTTGCAGCCGCTTTGTTGGAAACAAATGGTGCAACGCGTTATTGAGTAAGTATTCATATTGTTTTAGCTCTTTAGTGTACATAAAAGATAAGTGATATTCTAAAAGAAACACAGTACTTTTCTAAATTTTATTATAGCTGACATAGTAAAACATAAGCAAAGTCACGCAGACATTTTTGAAAAAACAGAGAAAAAATTTTCAAAAAGGAATGTTATATTCAAAATATACAAAAAATAAATATTCGTATTTATGTAATATTTTTTAAAAAAGTGTCAATTTATTAAAAGAAAAAAGAATGCTGAAATTTTGGCATATTAACGAGATAGAGCTCGTTAATTTTTTTTCCTTGTAAAATATTGACATATTTTTTCTCCTCATAATTGATTACTTTTGCATTTTCTGTGCATTCAAGGGATTAAAATAACGCATCTCAATTCAGTCATCTCTTTTAAGCCGTCATTTTTTTAAAGCAATAATTTAAATCGCTAACTTCAAAATTTATTTTGAAATCTTATCAACTAAAAAAAAAAGTAAGGTTATGAAAATATGGTAAGCAATAATCTTAAAATACAGTAATTATATTTATTTCATATAATTCCATATTTTTAAAATTATTTCTAATAGTAAAATAAACGTAGTTTGAAAAATCTACGAAATAAAATAAATTAATTGTGTACATAATTTAAATTGAACATATTTCACCATTTCGAAAGAGTACTAAGGTTTATTTTTAGAAACTAAATGGAAGTCATGAAAAAAAAATTCATTTCATTACTAAGGCTGTAATAAGAGACATATCTATGTATGCGTTTTGAATAACTAGTTGTGTGAAATTTCTTAAGTGATTATTAAATTCTTTGGAAAAAATGAATTTATTTTCTTTCATCTTCACACTTTCTTCCCTTTAAGGGGAAAAACTTACTTAACTGAAGAACAAAATTTCTTCATATTTCATATCTCATAATACATATTTGAACCGAGTTAAGATTTTTTTCTTTAAAAATAACTTTTACTCTTTAAGTGGTTCATTTTGATAGTAACTCCTATAAAAATATCAAGAAAATTTTTTCATATAAACGTGTTAAATTAAAGAAAGCAGCAAGAATGCAGTGATACACATTCTGCAGGGACAGGACTGAAAAGTAAGTACACATACCATGCCTTTGGTTGTGAAAATCTTCAAAACTTTAAATAACTATTGTCTTTAGAACAGGTAAAAAAGTACAATTGTTCATAATTTATTTGTTAAAAAATATAATTTACCTCCATATTTAAATGGTGAAGGTCAGTATGAAATGAGATCCACCGTGTGTGTGTGTGAAAATGGATCTTGTGGTGAAGTGAAATATGTTTTAGTTTGCGAAGGATAAGACATGCTGGTTTTATTGCCAACAAGAAACAACTTGTCAAGATATTGAAGTGAACTATGTCTAATGGAAAGATTTAAAAGTATTTATGTAAACAGTAATTTAAACAATTTATTCCTTATTATTTGAGTTATAAAATCTACATTTTATTTCTTGTGTTACATGTGAATATTGCTAGTATTTTTTTCATGCATTTATTAAAAAAGGTTTTTTTTTCTATTTAAATATGAACAATCTGCTAACACACACAAAACACATGTATTTATTATATTTAGCTGAATTTAAGAAAATGAATAATTATTTGAGCAAAATGCCTTATGCATATATTTCATGAAATAATTATGGATAAAAAGATTTTTTTTTATCCAAGCCTGCACAAAAAACAATTTTATCAGTTTTTCTTTAAATGTATTTAAAGCATTTTGAAATATTCCATGTTTTAGGTGTAATATCCACATACAAAGTATAATTCCAAATAAATTTAGAGAGCGAAACATATAGCATAAGTAATTCTAAAATGAAAGCAATACTCATATAAAAATGACAATATAATTTACTTAGAATACCACAAAAATAATTAAAATACCTAAAATTTTATAATTTTTTACTTCTAAAAATTAAAACAACTTTGTCATAAAATGTATTAGTCATATTCTAAAAGAATACAACACTCAAGTGTTAATAAATTAAAAGTAAAAAAACTTTTTTAAAAACAAGCTTTTATTTAAATGCGCTAAAAAGAATAAAATAAATTTTTCTTTAAATTTTTTTACTATCAACTTATAACGTCATTACACAATTTATATGATATAAAAGCTTGTCGCAAGATTTACCTCTGCAGATAAACAAGTAAATTAAATAACTTGATCTGATTGATTTTAATTTTTCAAGAATTTCAAACTAAGTAAATAAGAGTACTTTAAACTTGCGACAAGCTTTTAT